>JALIGW010000002.1:121594615-121867115 GCA_023053685.1 Diadophis punctatus similis
AAAAAATGGTGCCAAGAAGCGAAAAAATCTTTTTCATCTCAAATGCAAAAACGGATGCTGGGACATTAATCAGGGTGAAATTCCATACTAAAAATGGTATTGCATGCTGTTTTTAAAAATTGAGTGTTTTTGGACCCCGAGGAAAAAACGCGTCAGAAAAAATGGTGCCCAGAAACGAAATTTTTTTTTCATCTCAAATGCAAAAATGGATGCTAGGACATTAATCAGGGTGAAATTCCATACTTCAAAATGGTATTGCTTGCTGTTTTTAAAATTGAGTGTTTTTGGTCCCCGAGGAAAAACGCGTGATGCCGCGGTCAGAAAAAATGGTGCCCAGAAGCGAAAACATTTTTTTCAAGTCAAATGCAAAAATGGATGCTGGGACATGAATTGGGTTGAATTTCATACTTAAAAATGGTATTGCTTGCTGTTTTTAAAAATTGAGTGTTTTTGGTCCCCGGGGAAGAACCGCGTGATGCCGGGGTCAGAAAAAGTGGTGCCCAGAAGTGAAAAAAAATTTTTCATCTCAAATGCAAAAACGGATGCTGGGACATGAATCAGGGTGGAATTTCATACTTCAAAATGGTATTGCTTGCTGTTTTTAAAAATTGAGTGTTTTTGGCCCCCGAGGAAAAAACGCATGATGCCGGGGTCAGAAAAAATGGTGCCTAGAGCCGAAAAAAAAATTTTCATCTCAAATGCAAAAATGGATGCTAGGACATTAATCAGGGTGAAATTCCATACTTAAAAATGGTATTGCTTGCTGTTTTTAAAAATTGAGTGTTTTTGGTCCCCGGGGAAGAACCGCGTGATGCCGGGGTCAGAAAAAGTGGTGCCCAGAAGTGAAAAAAAAATTTTCATCTCAAATGCAAAAACGGATGCTGGGACATGAATCAGGGTGGAATTTCATACTTCAAAATGGTATTGCTTGCTGTTTTTAAAAATTGAGTGTTTTTGGCCCCTGAGGAAAAAACGCATGATGCCGGGGTCAGAAAAAATGGTGCACAGAAGTGGAAAAAAAATTTTTCATCTCAAATGCAAAAACGGATGCTGGGGAAAAAATGTGTGATGCCGGGGTCAGAAAAAATGGTGCCAAGAAGCGAAAAAATCTTTTTCATCTCAAATGCAAAAACGGATGCTGGGACATTAATCAGGGTGAAATTCCATACTAAAAATGGTATTGCATGCTGTTTTTAAAAATTGAGTGTTTTTGGACCCCGAGGAAAAAACGCGTCAGAAAAAATGGTGCCCAGAAACGAAATTTTTTTTTCATCTCAAATGCAAAAATGGATGCTAGGACGTTAATCAGCGTGGAATTTCATACTTTAAAATGGTATTGCTTGCTGTTTTTAAAAATTGAGTGTTTTTGGTCCCCGAGGAAAAAAACCGTGATGTCGCGGTCAGAAAAAATGGTGCCCAGAAGCGAAAACATTTTTTTCAAGTCAAATGCAAAAATGGATGCTGGGACATGAATTGGGTTGAATTTCATACTTAAAAATGGTATTGCTTGCTGTTTTTAAAAATTGAGTGTTTTTGGTCCCTGAGGAAAAAAACCGTGATGCCGCGGTGAGAAAAAATGGTGCCTAGAACCGAAAAAAAAATTTTCATCTCAAATGCAAAAATGGATGCTAGGACATTAATCAGGGTGAAATTCCATACTTAAAAATGGTATTGCTTGCTGTTTTTAAAAATTGAGTGTTTTTGGTCCCCGAGGAAAAAACGCGTGATGCCGGGGTCAGAAAAAATGGTGCCCAGAAGTGAAAAAAAAATTTTCATCTCAAATGCAAAAACGGATGCTACGACATTAATCAGGGTGAAATTCCATACTTAAAAATGGTATTGCTTGCTGTTTTTAAAAATTGAGTGTTTTTGGTCCCCGAGGAAAAAATGCGTGATGCCGGGGTCAGAAAAAATGGTGCCAAGAAGTGAAAATGTTTTTTTCATCTCAAATGCAAAAATGGATGCTAGGACATTAATCAGGGTGAAATTCCATACTTCAAAATGGTATTGCTTGCTGTTCTTAAAATTGAGTGTTTTTGGTCCCTGAGGAAAAACGCGTGATGCCGGGGTCAGAAAAAGTGGTGCCCAGAAGTGAAAAAAAAATTTTCATCTCAAATGCAAAAACGGATGCTGGGACATGAATCAGGGTGGAATTTCATACTTCAAAATGGTATTGCTTGCTGTTTTTAAAAATTGAGTGTTTTTGGCCCCTGAGGAAAAAACGCATGATGCCGGGGTCAGAAAAAATGGTGCACAGAAGTGGAAAAAAATTTTTTCATCTCAAATGCAAAAACGGATGCTGGGGAAAAAATGTGTGATGCCGGGGTCAGAAAAAATGGTGCCAAGAAGCGAAAAAATCTTTTTCATCTCAAATGCAAAAACGGATGCTGGGACATTAATCAGGGTGAAATTCCATACTAAAAATGGTATTGCATGCTGTTTTTAAAAATTGAGTGTTTTTGGACCCCGAGGAAAAAACGCGTCAGAAAAAATGGTGCCCAGAAACGAAATTTTTTTTTCATCTCAAATGCAAAAATGGATGCTAGGACATTAATCAGGGTGAAATTCCATACTTCAAAATGGTATTGCTTGCTGTTTTTAAAATTGAGTGTTTTTGGTCCCCGAGGAAAAACGCGTGATGCCGCGGTCAGAAAAAATGGTGCCCAGAAGCGAAAACATTTTTTTCAAGTCAAATGCAAAAATGGATGCTGGGACATGAATTGGGTTGAATTTCATACTTAAAAATGGTATTGCTTGCTGTTTTTAAAAATTGAGTGTTTTTGGTCCCCGGGGAAGAACCGCGTGATGCCGGGGTCAGAAAAAGTGGTGCCCAGAAGTGAAAAAAAAATTTTCATCTCAAATGCAAAAACGGATGCTGGGACATGAATCAGGGTGGAATTTCATACTTCAAAATGGTATTGCTTGCTGTTTTTAAAAATTGAGTGTTTTTGGCCCCCGAGGAAAAAACGCATGATGCCGGGGTCAGAAAAAATGGTGCCTAGAGCCGAAAAAAAAATTTTCATCTCAAATGCAAAAATGGATGCTAGGACATTAATCAGGGTGAAATTCCATACTTAAAAATGGTATTGCTTGCTGTTTTTAAAAATTGAGTGTTTTTGGTCCCCGGGGAAGAACCGCGTGATGCCGGGGTCAGAAAAAGTGGTGCCCAGAAGTGAAAAAAAAAATTTCATCTCAAATGCAAAAACGGATGCTGGGACATGAATCAGGGTGGAATTTCATACTTCAAAATGGTATTGCTTGCTGTTTTTAAAAATTGAGTGTTTTTGGCCCCTGAGGAAAAAACGCATGATGCCGGGGTCAGAAAAAATGGTGCACAGAAGTGGAAAAAAATTTTTTCATCTCAAATGCAAAAACGGATGCTGGGGAAAAAATGTGTGATGCCGGGGTCAGAAAAAATGGTGCCAAGAAGCGAAAAAATCTTTTTCATCTCAAATGCAAAAACGGATGCTGGGACATTAATCAGGGTGAAATTCCATACTAAAAATGGTATTGCATGCTGTTTTTAAAAATTGAGTGTTTTTGGACCCCGAGGAAAAAACGCGTCAGAAAAAATGGTGCCCAGAAACGAAATTTTTTTTTCATCTCAAATGCAAAAATGGATGCTAGGACGTTAATCAGCGTGGAATTTCATACTTTAAAATGGTATTGCTTGCTGTTTTTAAAAATTGAGTGTTTTTGGTCCCCGAGGAAAAAAACCGTGATGTCGCGGTCAGAAAAAATGGTGCCCAGAAGCGAAAACATTTTTTTCAAGTCAAATGCAAAAATGGATGCTGGGACATGAATTGGGTTGAATTTCATACTTAAAAATGGTATTGCTTGCTGTTTTTAAAAATTGAGTGTTTTTGGTCCCCGGGGAAGAACCGCGTGATGCCGGGGTCAGAAAAAGTGGTGCCCAGAAGTGAAAAAAAAATTTTCATCTCAAATGCAAAAATGGATGCTAGGACATTAATCAGGGTGAAATTCCATACTTAAAAATGGTATTGCTTGCTGTTTTTAAAAATTGAGTGTTTTTGGTCCCCGAGGAAAAAACGCGTGATGCCGGGGTCAGAAAAAATGGTGCCCAGAAGTGAAAAAAAAATTTTCATCTCAAATGCAAAAACGGATGCTACGACATTAATCAGGGTGAAATTCCATACTTAAAAATGGTATTGCTTGCTGTTTTTAAAAATTGAGTGTTTTTGGTCCCCGAGGAAAAAATGCGTGATGCCGGGGTCAGAAAAAATGGTGCCAAGAAGTGAAAATGTTTTTTTCATCTCAAATGCAAAAATGGATGCTAGGACATTAATCAGGGTGAAATTCCATACTTCAAAATGGTATTGCTTGCTGTTCTTAAAATTGAGTGTTTTTGGTCCCTGAGGAAAAACGCGTGATGCCGCGGTCAGAAAAAATGGTGCCCAGAAGCGAAAACATTTTTTTCAAGTCAAATGCAAAAATGGATGCTGGGACATGAATTGGGTTGAATTTCATACTTAAAAATGGTATTGCTTGCTGTTTTTAAAAATTGAGTGTTTTTGGTCCCTGAGGAAAAAAACCGTGATGCCGCGGTGAGAAAAAATGGTGCCTAGAACCGAAAAAAAAATTTTCATCTCAAATGCAAAAACGGATGCTGGGACATTAATCAGGGTGAAATTCCATACTAAAAATGGTATTGCATGCTGTTTTTAAAAATTGAGTGTTTTTGGTCCCCGAGGAAAAAACGCGTCAGAAAAAATGGTGCCCAGAAACGAAATTTTTTTTTCATCTCAAATGCAAAAATGGATGCTAGGACGTTAATCAGGGTGAAATTCCATACTAAAAATGGTATTGCTTGCTGTTTTTAAAAATTGAGTGTTTTTGGTCCCCGAGGAAAAAATGTGTGATGCCGGGGTCAGAAAAAATGGTGCCAAGAAGCGAAAAAATCTTTTTCATCTCAAATGCAAAAACGGATGCTGGGACATTAATCAGGGTGAAATTCCATACTAAAAATGGTATTGCATGCTGTTTTTAAAAATTGAGTGTTTTTGGTCCCCGAGGAAAAAACGCGTCAGAAAAAATGGTGCCCAGAAACGAAATTTTTTTTTCATCTCAAATGCAAAAATGGATGCTAGGATGTTAATCAGGGTGAAATTCCATACTAAAAATGGTATTGCATGCTGTTTTTAAAAATTGAGTGTTTTTGGTCCCCGAGGAAAAAACTCGTGATGCCGCGGTCAGAAAAAATGGTGCCCAGAAACGAATTTTTTTTCATCTCAAATGCAAAAACGGATGCTGGGACATGAATCAGGGTGGAATTTCATACTTTAAAATGGTATTGCTTGCTGTTTTTAAAAATTGAGTGTTTTTGGTCCCCGAGGAAAAAAACCGTGATGCCGCGGTCAGAAAAAATGGTGCCCAGAAGCGAAAACATTTTTTTCAAGTCAAATGCAAAAATGGATGCTGGGACATGAATTGGGTTGAATTTCATACTTAAAAATGGTATTGCTTGCTGTTTTTAAAAATTGAGTGTTTTTGGTCCCTGAGGAAAAAAACCGTGATGCCGCGGTGAGAAAAAATGGTGCCTAGAACCGAAAAAAAAAATTTCATCTCAAATGCAAAAATGGATGCTAGGACATTAATCAGGGTGAAATTCCATACTTAAAAATGGTATTGCTTGCTGTTTTTAAAAATTGAGTGTTTTTGGTCCCCGAGGAAAAAACGCGTGATGCCGGGGTCAGAAAAAATGGTGCCCAGAAGTGAAAAAAAAATTTTCATCTCAAATGCAAAAACGGATGCTACGACATTAATCAGGGTGAAATTCCATACTTAAAAATGGTATTGCTTGCTGTTTTTAAAAATTGAGTGTTTTTGGTCCCCGAGGAAAAAATGCGTGATGCCGGGGTCAGAAAAAATGGTGCCCAGAAGTGAAAATGTTTTATTCATCTCAAATGCAAAAATTGATGCTAGGACATTAATCAGGGTGAAATTCCATACTTCAAAATGGTATTGCTTGCTGTTTTTAAAATTGAGTGTTTTTGGTCCCCGAGGAAAAACGCGTGATACCGCGGTCAGAAAAAATGGTGCCCAGAAGCGAAAGCATTTTTTTCAAGTCAAATGCAAAAATGGATGCTGGGACATGAATTGGGTTGAATTTCATACTTAAAAATGGTATTGCTTGCTGTTTTTAAAAATTGAGTGTTTTTGGTCCCTGAGGAAAAAAACCGTGATGCCGCGGTGAGAAAAAATGGTGCCTAGAACCGAAAAAAAAATTTCATCTCAAATGCAAAAATGGATGCTAGGACATTAATCAGGGTGATATTCCATACTTAAAAATGGTATTGCTTGCTGTTTTTAAAAATTGAGTGTTTTTGGTCCCCGAGGAAAAAACGCGTGATGCCGGGGTCAGAAAAAATGGTGCCCAGAAGTGAAAAAAAAATTTTCATCTCAAATGCAAAAGCGGATGCTACGACATTAATCAGGGTGAAATTCCATACTTAAAAATGGTATTGCTTGCTGTTTTTAAAAATTGAGTGTTTTTGGTCCCCGGGGAAGAACTGCGTGATGCCGGGGTCAGAAAAAGTGGTGCCCAGAAGTGGAAAAAAATTTTTTCAGCTCAAATGCAAAAACGGATGCTGGGGAAAAAATGCGTGATGCCGGGGTCAGAAAAAATGGTGCCTAGAAGTGAAAAAAAATTTTTCATCTCAAATGCAAAAACGGATGCTGGGACATGAATCAGATTGAATCAGATGAATCAGACATGAATCACTCAAAATTGAGTGTTTTTGGACCCCGAGGAAAAAACTCGTCAGAAAAAATGGTGCCCAGAAACGAAATTTTTTTTTCATCTCAAATGCAAAAATGGATGCTAGGACATTAATCAGGGTGAAATTCCATACTTCAAAATGGTATTGCTTGCTGTTTTTAAAATTGAGTGTTTTTGGTCCCCGAGGAAAAACGCGTGATGCCGCGGTCAGAAAAAATGGTGCCCAGAAGCGAAAACATTTTTTTCAAGTCAAATGCAAAAATGGATGCTGGGACATGAATTGGGTTGAATTTCATACTTAAAAATGGTATTGCTTGCTGTTTTTAAAAATTGAGTGTTTTTGGTCCCCGGGGAAGAACCGCGTGATGCCGGGGTCAGAAAAAGTGGTGCCCAGAAGTGAAAAAAAAATTTTCATCTCAAATGCAAAAACGGATGCTGGGACATGAATCAGGGTGGAATTTCATACTTCAAAATGGTATTGCTTGCTGTTTTTAAAAATTGAGTGTTTTTGGCCCCCGAGGAAAAAACGCATGATGCCGGGGTCAGAAAAAATGGTGCCTAGAGCCGAAAAAAAAATTTTCATCTCAAATGCAAAAATGGATGCTAGGACATTAATCAGGGTGAAATTCCATACTTAAAAATGGTATTGCTTGCTGTTTTTAAAAATTGAGTGTTTTTGGTCCCCGGGGAAGAACCGCGTGATGCCGGGGTCAGAAAAAGTGGTGCCCAGAAGTGAAAAAAAAATTTTCATCTCAAATGCAAAAACGGATGCTGGGACATGAATCAGGGTGGAATTTCATACTTCAAAATGGTATTGCTTGCTGTTTTTAAAAATTGAGTGTTTTTGGCCCCTGAGGAAAAAACGCATGATGCCGGGGTCAGAAAAAATGGTGCACAGAAGTGGAAAAAAATTTTTTCATCTCAAATGCAAAAACGGATGCTGGGGAAAAAATGTGTGATGCCGGGGTCAGAAAAAATGGTGCCAAGAAGCGAAAAAATCTTTTTCATCTCAAATGCAAAAACGGATGCTGGGACATTAATCAGGGTGAAATTCCATACTAAAAATGGTATTGCATGCTGTTTTTAAAAATTGAGTGTTTTTGGACCCCGAGGAAAAAACGCGTCAGAAAAAATGGTGCCCAGAAACGAAATTTTTTTTTCATCTCAAATGCAAAAATGGATGCTAGGACGTTAATCAGCGTGGAATTTCATACTTTAAAATGGTATTGCTTGCTGTTTTTAAAAATTGAGTGTTTTTGGTCCCCGAGGAAAAAAACCGTGATGTCGCGGTCAGAAAAAATGGTGCCCAGAAGCGAAAACATTTTTTTCAAGTCAAATGCAAAAATGGATGCTGGGACATGAATTGGGTTGAATTTCATACTTAAAAATGGTATTGCTTGCTGTTTTTAAAAATTGAGTGTTTTTGGTCCCTGAGGAAAAAAACCGTGATGCCGCGGTGAGAAAAAATGGTGCCTAGAACCGAAAAAAAAATTTTCATCTCAAATGCAAAAATGGATGCTAGGACATTAATCAGGGTGAAATTCCATACTTAAAAATGGTATTGCTTGCTGTTTTTAAAAATTGAGTGTTTTTGGTCCCCGAGGAAAAAACGCGTGATGCCGGGGTCAGAAAAAATGGTGCCCAGAAGTGAAAAAAAAATTTTCATCTCAAATGCAAAAACGGATGCTACGACATTAATCAGGGTGAAATTCCATACTTAAAAATGGTATTGCTTGCTGTTTTTAAAAATTGAGTGTTTTTGGTCCCCGAGGAAAAAATGCGTGATGCCGGGGTCAGAAAAAATGGTGCCAAGAAGTGAAAATGTTTTTTTCATCTCAAATGCAAAAATGGATGCTAGGACATTAATCAGGGTGAAATTCCATACTTCAAAATGGTATTGCTTGCTGTTCTTAAAATTGAGTGTTTTTGGTCCCTGAGGAAAAACGCGTGATGCCGCGGTCAGAAAAAATGGTGCCCAGAAGCGAAAACATTTTTTTCAAGTCAAATGCAAAAATGGATGCTGGGACATGAATTGGGTTGAATTTCATACTTAAAAATGGTATTGCTTGCTGTTTTTAAAAATTGAGTGTTTTTGGTCCCTGAGGAAAAAAACCGTGATGCCGCGGTGAGAAAAAATGGTGCCTAGAACCGAAAAAAAAATTTTCATCTCAAATGCAAAAACGGATGCTGGGACATTAATCAGGGTGAAATTCCATACTAAAAATGGTATTGCATGCTGTTTTTAAAAATTGAGTGTTTTTGGTCCCCGAGGAAAAAACGCGTCAGAAAAAATGGTGCCCAGAAACGAAATTTTTTTTTCATCTCAAATGCAAAAATGGATGCTAGGACGTTAATCAGGGTGAAATTCCATACTAAAAATGGTATTGCTTGCTGTTTTTAAAAATTGAGTGTTTTTGGTCCCCGAGGAAAAAATGTGTGATGCCGGGGTCAGAAAAAATGGTGCCAAGAAGCGAAAAAATCTTTTTCATCTCAAATGCAAAAACGGATGCTGGGACATTAATCAGGGTGAAATTCCATACTAAAAATGGTATTGCATGCTGTTTTTAAAAATTGAGTGTTTTTGGTCCCCGAGGAAAAAACGCGTCAGAAAAAATGGTGCCCAGAAACGAAATTTTTTTTTCATCTCAAATGCAAAAATGGATGCTAGGATGTTAATCAGGGTGAAATTCCATACTAAAAATGGTATTGCATGCTGTTTTTAAAAATTGAGTGTTTTTGGTCCCCGAGGAAAAAACTCGTGATGCCGCGGTCAGAAAAAATGGTGCCCAGAAACGAATTTTTTTTCATCTCAAATGCAAAAACGGATGCTGGGACATGAATCAGGGTGGAATTTCATACTTTAAAATGGTATTGCTTGCTGTTTTTAAAAATTGAGTGTTTTTGGTCCCCGAGGAAAAAAACCGTGATGCCGCGGTCAGAAAAAATGGTGCCCAGAAGCGAAAACATTTTTTTCAAGTCAAATGCAAAAATGGATGCTGGGACATGAATTGGGTTGAATTTCATACTTAAAAATGGTATTGCTTGCTGTTTTTAAAAATTGAGTGTTTTTGGTCCCTGAGGAAAAAAACCGTGATGCCGCGGTGAGAAAAAATGGTGCCTAGAACCGAAAAAAAAAATTTCATCTCAAATGCAAAAATGGATGCTAGGACATTAATCAGGGTGAAATTCCATACTTAAAAATGGTATTGCTTGCTGTTTTTAAAAATTGAGTGTTTTTGGTCCCCGAGGAAAAAACGCGTGATGCCGGGGTCAGAAAAAATGGTGCCCAGAAGTGAAAAAAAAATTTTCATCTCAAATGCAAAAACGGATGCTACGACATTAATCAGGGTGAAATTCCATACTTAAAAATGGTATTGCTTGCTGTTTTTAAAAATTGAGTGTTTTTGGTCCCCGAGGAAAAAATGCGTGATGCCGGGGTCAGAAAAAATGGTGCCCAGAAGTGAAAATGTTTTATTCATCTCAAATGCAAAAATTGATGCTAGGACATTAATCAGGGTGAAATTCCATACTTCAAAATGGTATTGCTTGCTGTTTTTAAAATTGAGTGTTTTTGGTCCCCGAGGAAAAACGCGTGATACCGCGGTCAGAAAAAATGGTGCCCAGAAGCGAAAGCATTTTTTTCAAGTCAAATGCAAAAATGGATGCTGGGACATGAATTGGGTTGAATTTCATACTTAAAAATGGTATTGCTTGCTGTTTTTAAAAATTGAGTGTTTTTGGTCCCTGAGGAAAAAAACCGTGATGCCGCGGTGAGAAAAAATGGTGCCTAGAACCGAAAAAAAAATTTCATCTCAAATGCAAAAATGGATGCTAGGACATTAATCAGGGTGATATTCCATACTTAAAAATGGTATTGCTTGCTGTTTTTAAAAATTGAGTGTTTTTGGTCCCCGAGGAAAAAACGCGTGATGCCGGGGTCAGAAAAAATGGTGCCCAGAAGTGAAAAAAAAATTTTCATCTCAAATGCAAAAGCGGATGCTACGACATTAATCAGGGTGAAATTCCATACTTAAAAATGGTATTGCTTGCTGTTTTTAAAAATTGAGTGTTTTTGGTCCCCGGGGAAGAACTGCGTGATGCCGGGGTCAGAAAAAGTGGTGCCCAGAAGTGGAAAAAATTTTTTTCAGCTCAAATGCAAAAACGGATGCTGGGGAAAAAATGCGTGATGCCGGGGTCAGAAAAAATGGTGCCTAGAAGTGAAAAAAAATTTTTCATCTCAAATGCAAAAACGGATGCTGGGACATGAATCAGGGTGGAATTCCATACTTAAAAATGGTATTGCTTGCTGTTTTTAAAAATTGAGTGTTTTTGGTCCCCGAGGAAAAACGCGTGATGCCAGGGTCAGAAAAAATGGTGCCCAGAAGTGAAAATTTTTTTTTCATCTCAAATCCAAAAATGGATGGAAGGACATTAATCAGGGTGAAATTCCACACTTAAAATGGTATTGCTTGCTGTTTTTAAAAATTGAGTGTTTTTGGTCCCTGAGGAAAAAAACCGTGATGCCGGGGTCAGAAAAAGTGGTGCCCAGAAGTGAAAAAAAATTTTTCATCTCAAATGCAAAAATGGATGCTGGGACATGAATCAGGGTGGAATTTCATACTTAAAAACGGTATTGCTTGCTGTTTTTAAAAATTGAGTGTTTTTGGCCCCCGAGGAAAAAACGCATGATGCCGGGGTCAGAAAAAATGGTGCCTAGAACCGAAAAAAAAATTTTCATCTCAAATGCAAAAATGGATGCTAGGACATTAATCAGGGTGAAATTCCATACTTAAAAATGGTATTGCTTGCTGTTTTTAAAAATTGAGTGTTTTTGGTCCCCGAGGAAAAAACGCGTGATGCCGGGGTCAGAAAAAATGGTGCCCAGAAGTGAAAAAAAAATTTTCATCTCAAATGCAAAAACGGATGCTGGGACATGAATCAGGGTGGAATTTCATACTTAAAAATGGTATTGCTTGCTGTTTTTAAAAATTGAGTGTTTTTGGCCCCCGAGGAAAAAATGCATGATGCCGGGGTCAGAAAAAATGGTGCCCAGAAGTGGAAAAAAAATTTTTCATCTCAAATGCAAAAACGGATGCTGGGGAAAAAATGTGTGATGCCGGGGTCAGAAAAAATGGTGCCAAGAAGCGAAAAAATCTTTTTCATCTCAAATGCAAAAACGGATGCTGGGACATTAATCAGGGTGAAATTCCATACTAAAAATGGTATTGCATGCTGTTTTTAAAAATTGAGTGTTTTTGGTCCCCGAGGAAAAAACGCGTCAGAAAAAATAGTGCCCAGAAACGAAATTTTTTTTTCATCTCAAATGCAAAAATGGATGCTAGGACGTTAATCAGGGTGAAATTCCATACTAAAAATGGTATTGCATGCTGTTTTTAAAAATTGAGTGTTTTTGGTCCCCGAGGAAAAAACTCGTGATGCCGCGGTCAGAAAAAATGGTGCCCAGAAACGAATTTTTTTTCCATCTCAAATGCAAAAACGGATGCTGGGACATGAATCAGGGTGGAATTTCATACTTTAAAATGGTATTGCTTGCTGTTTTTAAAAATTGAGTGTTTTTGGTCCCCGAGGAAAAAAACCGTGATGCCGCGGTCAGAAAAAATGGTGCCCAGAAGCGAAAACATTTTTTTCAAGTCAAATGCAAAAATGGATGCTGGGACATGAATTGGGTTGAATTTCATACTTAAAAATGGTATTGCTTGCTGTTTTTAAAAATTGAGTGTTTTTGGTCCCTGAGGAAAAAAACCGTGATGCCACGGTGAGAAAAAATGGTGCCTAGAACCGAAAAAAAAATTTTCATCTCAAATGCAAAAATGGATACTAGGACATTAATCAGGGTGAAATTCCATACTTAAAAATGGTATTGCTTGCTGTTTTTAAAAATTGAGTGTTTTTGGTCCCCGAGGAAAAAACGCGTGATGCCGGGGTCAGAAAAAATGGTGCCCAGAAGTGAAAAAAAATTTTCATCTCAAATGCAAAAACGGATGCTACGACATTAATCAGGGTGAAATTCCATACTTAAAAATGGTATTGCTTGCTGTTTTTAAAAATTGAGTGTTTTTGGTCCCCGAGGAAAAAATGCGTGATGCCGGGGTCAGAAAAAATGGTGCCCAGAAGTGAAAATGTTTTTTTCAT
Source organism: Diadophis punctatus similis (assembly GCA_023053685.1). Taxonomy (NCBI): domain Eukaryota; kingdom Metazoa; phylum Chordata; class Lepidosauria; order Squamata; family Dipsadidae; genus Diadophis; species Diadophis punctatus. The sequence goes on from JALIGW010000002.1 coordinate 121,607,508, forward strand.
CTCAAATGCAAAAATGGATGCTAGGACATTAATCAGGGTGAAATTCCATACTTAAAAATGGTATTGCTTGCTGTTTTTAAAAATTGAGTGTTTTTGGTCCCCGAGGAAAAACACGTGATGCCGCGGTCAGAAAAAATGGTGCCCAGAAGCGAAAACATTTTTTTCAAGTCAAATGCAAAAATGGATGCTGGGACATGAATTGGGTTGAATTTCATACTTAAAAATGGTATTGCTTGCTGTTTTTAAAAATTGAGTGTTTTTGGTCCCTGAGGAAAAAAACCGTGATGCCGCGGTGAGAAAAAATGGTGCCTAGAACCAAAAAAAAAAATTTAATCTCAAATGCAAAAATGGATGCTAGGACATTAATCAGGGTGAAATTCCATACTTAAAAATGGTATTGCTTGCTGTTTTTAAAAATTGAGTGTTTTTGGTCCCTGAGGAAAAAAACCGTGATGCCGGGGTCAGAAAAAGTGGTGCCCAGAAGTGAAAAAAATTTTTTCATCTCAAATGCAAAAATGGATGCTGGGACATGAATCAGGGTGGAATTTCATACTTAAAAATGGTATTGCTTGCTGTTTTTAAAAATTGAGTGTTTTTGGCCCCCGAGGAAAAAACGCATGATGCCGGGGTCAGAAAAAATGGTGCCTAGAACCGAAAAAAAAATTTTCATCTCAAATGCAAAAATGGATGCTAGGACATTAATCAGGGTGAAATTCCATACTTAAAAATGGTATTGCTTGCTGTTTTTAAAAATTGAGTGTTTTTGGTCCCCGAGGAAAAAACGCGTGATGCCGGGGTCAGAAAAAATGGTGCCCAGAAGTGAAAAAAAAATTTTCATCTCAAATGCAAAAACGGATGCTACGACATTAATCAGGGTGAAATTCCATACTTAAAAATGGTATTGCTTGCTGTTTTTAAAAATTGAGTGTTTTTGGTCCCCGGGGAAGAACCGCGTGATGCCGGGGTCAGAAAAAGTGGTGCCCAGAAGTGAAAAAAAATTTTTCATCTCAAATGCAAAAACGGATGCTGGGACATGAATCAGGGTGGAATTTCATACTTAAAAATGGTATTGCTTGCTGTTTTTAAAAATTGGGTGTTTTTGGCCCCCGAGGAAAAAACGCATGATGCCGGGGTCAGAAAAAATGGTGCCCAGAAGTGGAAAAAAATTTTTTCATCTCAAATGCAAAAACGGATGCTGGGGAAAAAATGTGTGATGCCGGGGTCAGAAAAAATGGTGCCAAGAAGCGAAAAAATCTTTTTCATCTCAAATGCAAAAACGGATGCTGGGACATTAATCAGGGTGAAATTCCATACTAAAAATGGTATTGCATGCTGTTTTTAAAAATTGAGTGTTTTTGGTCCCCGAGGAAAAAACGCGTCAGAAAAAATAGTGCCCAGAAACGAAATTTTTTTTTCATCTCAAATGCAAAAATGGATGCTAGGACGTTAATCAGGGTGAAATTCCATACTAAAAATGGTATTGCATGCTGTTTTTAAAAATTGAGTGTTTTTGGTCCCCGAGGAAAAAACTCGTGATGCCGCGGTCAGAAAAAATGGTGCCCAGAAACGAATTTTTTTTCCATCTCAAATGCAAAAACGGATGCTGGGACATGAATCAGGGTGGAATTTCATACTTTAAAATGGTATTGCTTGCTGTTTTTAAAAATTGAGTGTTTTTGGTCCCCGAGGAAAAAAACCGTGATGCCGCGGTCAGAAAAAATGGTGCCCAGAAGCGAAAACATTTTTTTCAAGTCAAATGCAAAAATGGATGCTGGGACATGAATTGGGTTGAATTTCATACTTAAAAATGGTATTGCTTGCTGTTTTTAAAAATTGAGTGTTTTTGGTCCCTGAGGAAAAAAACCGTGATGCCGCGGTGAGAAAAAATGGTGCCTAGAACCGAAAAAAAAATTTCATCTCAAATGCAAAAATGGATGCTAGGACATTAATCAGGGTGATATTCCATACTTAAAAATGGTATTGCTTGCTGTTTTTAAAAATTGAGTGTTTTTGGTCCCCGAGGAAAAAACGCGTGATGCCGGGGTCAGAAAAAATGGTGCCCAGAAGTGAAAAAAAAATTTTCATCTCAAATGCAAAAGCGGATGCTACAACATTAATCAGGGTGAAATTCCATACTTAAAAATGGTATTGCTTGCTGTTTTTAAAAATTGAGTGTTTTTGGTCCCCGGGGAAGAACTGCGTGATGCCGGGGTCAGAAAAAGTGGTGCCCAGAAGTGGAAAAAAAATTTTTCAGCTCAAATGCAAAAACGGATGCTGGGGAAAAAATGCGTGATGCCGGGGTCAGAAAAAATGGTGCCTAGAAGTGAAAAAAATTTTTTCATCTCAAATGCAAAAACGGATGCTGGGACATGAATCAGGGTGGAATTCCATACTTAAAAATGGTATTGCTTGCTGTTTTTAAAAATTGAGTGTTTTTGGTCCCCGAGGAAAAACGCGTGATGCCGGGGTCAGAAAAAATGGTGCCCAGAAGTGAAAAAAAAAATTTTCATCTCAAATGCAAAAACGGATGCTACGACATTAATCAGGGTGAAATTCCATACTTAAAAATGGTATTGCTTGCTGTTTTTAAAAATTGAGTGTTTTTGGTCCCCGGGGAAGAACCGCGTGATGCCGGGGTCAGAAAAAGTGGTGCCCAGAAGTGAAAAAAAATTTTTCATCTCAAATGCAAAAACGGATGCTGGGACATGAATCAGGGTGGAATTTCATACTTAAAAATGGTATTGCTTGCTGTTTTTAAAAATTGAGTGTTTTTGGCCCCCGAGGAAAAAACGCATGATGCCGGGGTCAGAAAAAATGGTGCCCAGAAGTGGAAAAAAAATTTTTCATCTCAAATGCAAAAACGGATGCTGGGGAAAAAATGTGTGATGCCGGGGTCAGAAAAAATGGTGCCAAGAAGCGAAAAAATCTTTTTCATCTCAAATGCAAAAACGGATGCTGGGACATTAATCAGGGTGAAATTCCATACTAAAAATGGTATTGCATGCTGTTTTTAAAAATTGAGTGTTTTTGGTCCCCGAGGAAAAAACGCGTCAGAAAAAATAGTGCCCAGAAACGAAATTTTTTTTTCATCTCAAATGCAAAAATGGATGCTAGGACGTTAATCAGGGTGAAATTCCATACTAAAAATGGTATTGCATGCTGTTTTTAAAAATTGAGTGTTTTTGGTCCCCGAGGAAAAAACTCGTGATGCCGCGGTCAGAAAAAATGGTGCCCAGAAACGAATTTTTTTTCCATCTCAAATGCAAAAACAGATGCTGGGACATGAATCAGGGTGGAATTTCATACTTTAAAATGGTATTGCTTGCTGTTTTTAAAAATTGAGTGTTTTTGGTCCCCGAGGAAAAAAACCGTGATGCCGCGGTCAGAAAAAATGGTGCCCAGAAGCGAAAACATTTTTTTCAAGTCAAATGCAAAAATGGATGCTGGGACATGAATTGGGTTGAATTTCATACTTAAAAATGGTATTGCTTGCTGTTTTTAAAAATTGAGTGTTTTTGGTCCCTGAGGAAAAAAACCGTGATGCCACGGTGAGAAAAAATGGTGCCTAGAACCGAAAAAAAAATTTTCATCTCAAATGCAAAAATGGATACTAGGACATTAATCAGGGTGAAATTCCATACTTAAAAATGGTATTGCTTGCTGTTTTTAAAAATTGAGTGTTTTTGGTCCCCGAGGAAAAAACGCGTGATGCCGGGGTCAGAAAAAATGGTGCCCAGAAGTGAAAAAAAATTTTCATCTCAAATGCAAAAACGGATGCTACGACATTAATCAGGGTGAAATTCCATACTTAAAAATGGTATTGCTTGCTGTTTTTAAAAATTGAGTGTTTTTGGTCCCCGAGGAAAAAATGCGTGATGCCGGGGTCAGAAAAAATGGTGCCCAGAAGTGAAAATGTTTTTTTCATCTCAAATGCAAAAATGGATGCTAGGACATTAATCAGGGTGAAATTCCATACTTAAAAATGGTATTGCTTGCTGTTTTTAAAAATTGAGTGTTTTTGGTCCCCGAGGAAAAACACGTGATGCCGCGGTCAGAAAAAATGGTGCCCAGAAGCGAAAACATTTTTTTCAAGTCAAATGCAAAAATGGATGCTGGGACATGAATTGGGTTGAATTTCATACTTAAAAATGGTATTGCTTGCTGTTTTTAAAAATTGAGTGTTTTTGGTCCCTGAGGAAAAAAACCGTGATGCCGTGGTGAGAAAAAATGGTGCCTAGAACCGAAAAAAAAAATTTCATCTCAAATGCAAAAATGGATGCTAGGACATTAATCAGGGTGAAATTCCATACTTAAAAATGGTATTGCTTGCTGTTTTTAAAAATTGAGTGTTTTTGGTCCCTGAGGAAAAAAACCGTGATGCCGGGGTCAGAAAAAGTGGTGCCCAGAAGTGAAAAAAAATTTTTCATCTCAAATGCAAAAATGGATGCTGGGACATGAATCAGGGTGGAATTTCATACTTAAAAATGGTATTGCTTGCTGTTTTTAAAAATTGAGTGTTTTTGGCCCCTGAGGAAAAAACGCATGATGCCGGGGTCAGAAAAAATGGTGCCTAGAACCGAAAAAAAAATTTTCATCTCAAATGCAAAAATGGATGCTAGGACATTAATCAGGGTGAAATTCCATACTTAAAAATGGTATTGCTTGCTGTTTTTAAAAATTGAGTGTTTTTGGTCCCCGAGGAAAAAACGCGTGATGCCGGGGTCAGAAAAAATGGTGCCCAGAAGTGAAAAAAAAAATTTCATCTCAAATGCAAAAACGGATGCTACGACATTAATCAGGGTGAAATTCCATACTTAAAAATGGTATTGCTTGCTGTTTTTAAAAATTGAGTGTTTTTGGTCCCCGGGGAAGAACCGCGTGATGCCGGGGTCAGAAAAAGTGGTGCCCAGAAGTGAAAAAAATTTTTTCATCTCAAATGCAAAAACGGATGCTGGGACATGAATCAGGGTGGAATTTCATACTTAAAAATGGTATTGCTTGCTGTTTTTAAAAATTGAGTGTTTTTGGCCCCCGAGGAAAAAACGCATGATGCCGGGGTCAGAAAAAATGGTGCCCAGAAGTGGAAAAAAAATTTTTCATCTCAAATGCAAAAACGGATGCTGGGGAAAAAATGTGTAATGCCGGGGTCAGAAAAAATGGTGCCAAGAAGCGAAAAAATCTTTTTCATCTCAAATGCAAAAACGGATGCTGGGACATTAATCAGGGTGAAATTCCATACTAAAAATGGTATTGCATGCTGTTTTTAAAAATTGAGTGTTTTTGGTCCCCGAGGAAAAAACGCGTCAGAAAAAATAGTGCCCAGAAACGAAATTTTTTTTTCATCTCAAATGCAAAAATGGATGCTAGGACGTTAATCAGGGTGAAATTCCATACTAAAAATGGTATTGCATGCTGTTTTTAAAAATTGAGTGTTTTTGGTCCCCGAGGAAAAAACTCGTGATGCCGCGGTCAGAAAAAATGGTGCCCAGAAACGAATTTTTTTTCCATCTCAAATGCAAAAACGGATGCTGGGACATGAATCAGGGTGGAATTTCATACTTTAAAATGGTATTGCTTGCTGTTTTTAAAAATTGAGTGTTTTTGGTCCCCGAGGAAAAAAACCGTGATGCCGCGGTCAGAAAAAATGGTGCCCAGAAGCGAAAACATTTTTTTCAAGTCAAATGCAAAAATGGATGCTGGGACATGAATTGGGTTGAATTTCATACTTAAAAATGGTATTGCTTGCTGTTTTTAAAAATTGAGTGTTTTTGGTCCCTGAGGAAAAAAACCGTGATGCCACGGTGAGAAAAAATGGTGCCTAGAACCGAAAAAAAAATTTTCATCTCAAATGCAAAAATGGATACTAGGACATTAATCAGGGTGAAATTCCATACTTAAAAATGGTATTGCTTGCTGTTTTTAAAAATTGAGTGTTTTTGGTCCCCGAGGAAAAAACGCGTGATGCCGGGGTCAGGAAAAATGGTGCCCAGAAGTGAAAAAAAATTTTCATCTCAAATGCAAAAACGGATGCTACGACATTAATCAGGGTGAAATTCCATACTTAAAAATGGTATTGCTTGCTGTTTTTAAAAATTGAGTGTTTTTGGTCCCCGAGGAAAAAATGCGTGATGCCGGGGTCAGAAAAAATGGTGCCCAGAAGTGAAAATGTTTTTTTCATCTCAAATGCAAAAATGGATGCTAGGACATTAATCAGGGTGAAATTCCATACTTAAAAATGGTATTGCTTGCTGTTTTTAAAAATTGAGTGTTTTTGGTCCCCGAGGAAAAACACGTGATGCCGCGGTCAGAAAAAATGGTGCCCAGAAGCGAAAACATTTTTTTCAAGTCAAATGCAAAAATGGATGCTGGGACATGAATTGGGTTGAATTTCATACTTAAAAATGGTATTGCTTGCTGTTTTTAAAAATTGAGTGTTTTTGGTCCCTGAGGAAAAAAACCGTGATGCCGCGGTGAGAAAAAATGGTGCCTAGAACCGAAAAAAAAATTTTCATCTCAAATGCAAAAATGGATGCTAGGACATTAATCAGGGTGAAATTCCATACTTAAAAATGGTATTGCTTGCTGTTTTTAAAAATTGAGTGTTTTTGGTCCCCGAGGAAAAAACGCGTGATGCCGGGGTCAGAAAAAATGGTGCCCAGAAGTGAAAAAAAAATTTTCATCTCAAATGCAAAAACGGATGCTACGACATTAATCAGGGTGGAATTCCATACTTAAAAATGGTATTGCTTGCTGTTTTTAAAAATTGAGTGTTTTTGGTCCCCGAGGAAAAACGCGTAATGCCGGGGTCAGAAAAAATTGTCCCCAGAAGTGAAAAATTTTTTTTCATCTCAAATCCAAAAATGGATGCAAGGACATTAATCAGGGTGAAATTCCACACTTAAAAATGGTATTGCTTGCTGTTTTTAAAAATTGAGTGTTTTTGGCCCCTGAGGAAAAAACGCGTGATGCCGGTCAGAAAAAATGGTGCCCAGAAATGAATTTTTTTTCATCTCAAATGCAAAAACGGATGCTGGGACGTGAATCAGGGTGGAATTCCATACTTAAAAATGGTATTGCTTGCTGTTTTTAAAAATTGAGTGTTTTTGGCCCCTGAGGAAAAAAACCGTGATGCCGCGGTCAGAAAAAATGTTGCCCAGAAGTGAAAAAAATTTTTTCTGTTCAAATGCAAAAATGTATGCTGGGACATGAATTGTGTTGAATTTCATACTTAAAAATGGTATTGCTTGCTGTCTTTAAAAATTGAGTGTTTTTGGTCCCCGAGGAAAAAATGCGTGATGCCGGTCAGAAAAAATGGTGCCCAGAAGTGAAAAAAAAATTTCCATCTTAAATGCAAAAACGGATGCTAGGACATTAATCAGGGTGAAATTCCATACTTAAAAATGTTATTGCTTGCTGTTTTTAAAAATTGAGTGTTTTTGGTCCCCGAGGAAAAAAACCGTGATGCCGTGGTCAGAAAAAATGGTGCCCAGAAGTGAAAATTTTTTTTTCTGGTCAAATGCAAAAATGGATGCTGGGACATGAATTGTGTTGAATTTCATACTTAAAAATGGTATTGCTTGCTGTCTTTAAAAATTGAGTGTTTTTGGTCCCCGAGGAAAAAAACCGTGATGCCGCGGTCAGAAAAAATGGTGCCTAGAAGCGGAAAAAATTTTTTCATCTCAAATGCAAAAACGGATGCTGGGACATGAATCAGGGTGGAATTCCATACTTAAAAATGGTATTGCTTGCTGTTTTTAAAGATTGAGGGTTTTTGGTCCCCGAGGAAAAACGCGTGATGCCGGGGTCGGAAAAAATGGTGCCAGGAAGTGAAATTTTTTTTTTCATCTCAAATCCAAAAACAGATGCTAGGACGTTAATCAGGGTGAAATTCCATACTTAAAAATGGTATTGCTTGCTGTTTTTAAAAATTGAGTGTTTTTGGTCCCTGAGGAAAAAACGCGTGATGCCGGTCAGAAAAAATGGTGCCCAGAAACGATTTTTTTTCATCTCAAATGCAAAAACGGATGCTGGGACGTGAATCAGGGTTTAATTCCATACTTAAAAATGGTATTGCTTGCAGTTTTTAAAAATTGAGTGTTTTTGGTCCCCGAGGAAAAAACTCGTGATGCCGCGGTCAGAAAAAATGGTGCCCAGAAACGAATTTTTTTTCCATCTCAAATGCAACAACGGATGCTGGGACATGAATCAGGGTGGAATTTCATACTTTAAAATGGTATTGCTTGCTGTTTTTAAAAATTGAGTGTTTTTGGTCCCCGAGGAAAAAAACCGTGATGCCGCGGTCAGAAAAAATGGTGCCCAGAAGCGAAAACATTTTTTTCAAGTCAAATGCAAAAATGGATGCTGGGACATGAATTGGGTTGAATTTCATACTTAAAAATGGTATTGCTTGCTGTTTTTAAAAATTGAGTGTTTTTGGTCCCTGAGGAAAGAAACCGTGATGCCACGGTGAGAAAAAATGGTGCCTAGAACCGAAAAAAAAATTTTCATCTCAAATGCAAAAATGGATGCTACGACATTAATCAGGGTGAAATTCCATACTTAAAAATGGTATTGCTTGCTGTTTTTAAAAATTGAGTGTTTTTGGTCCCCGAGGAAAAAATGCGTGATGCCGGGGTCAGAAAAAATGGTGCCCAGAAGTGAAAATGTTTTTTTCATCTCAAATGCAAAAATGGATGCTAGGACATTAATCAGGGTGAAATTCCATACTTAAAAATGGTATTGCATGCTGTTTTTAAAAATTGAGTGTTTTTGGTCCCCGAGAAAAAACACGTGATGCCGCGGTCAGAAAAAATGGTGCCCAGAAGCGAAAACATTTTTTTCAAGTCAAATGCAAAAATGGATGCTGGGACATGAATTGGGTTGAATTTCATACTTAAAAATGGTATTGCTTGCTGTTTTTAAAAATTGAGTGTTTTTGGTCCCTGAGGAAAAAAACCGTGATGCCGCGGTGAGAAAAAATGGTGCCTAGAACCGAAAAAAAATTTTTCATCTCAAATGCAAAAATGGATGCTAGGACATTAATCAGGGTGAAATTCCATACTTAAAAATGGTATTGCTTGCTGTTTTTAAAAATTGAGTGTTTTTGGTCCCCGAGGAAAAAACGCGTGATGCCGGGGTCAGAAAAAATGGTGCCCAGAAGTGAAAAAAAAATTTTCATCTCAAATGCAAAAACGGATGCTACGACATTAATCAGGGTGGAATTCCATACTTAAAAATGGTATTGCTTGCTGTTTTTAAAAATTGAGTGTTTTTGGTCCCCGAGGAAAAACGCGTGATGCCGGGGTCAGAAAAAATTGTGCCCAGAAGTGAAAAATTTTTTTTCATCTCAAATCCAAAAATGGATGCAAGGACATTAATCAGGGTGAAATTCCACACTTAAAAATGGTATTGCTTGCAGTTTTTAAAAATTGAGTGTTTTTGGCTCCCGAGGAAAAAAACCGTGATGCCGCGGTCAGAAAAAATGGTGCCCGGAAGTGAAAAAAATTTTTTCATCTCAAATGCAAAAACGGATGCTACGACATTAATCAAGGTGAAATTCCATACTTAAAAATGGTATTGCTTGCTGTTTTTAAAAATTGAGTGTTTTTGGTCCCCGAGGAAAAAAACCGTGATGCCGCGGTCAGAAAAAATGTTGCCCAGAAGTGAAAAAAATTTTTTCTGTTCAAATGCAAAAATGTATGCTGGGACATGAATTGTGTTGAATTTCATACTTAAAAATGGTATTGCTTGCTGTTTTTAAAAATTGAGTGTTTTTGGTCCCCGAGGAAAAAAACCGTGATGCCGCGGTCAGAAAAAATGGTGCCTAGAAGCGGAAAAAAATTTTTCATCTCAAATGCAAAAATGGATGCTGGGACATGAATTGTGTTGAATTTCATACTTAAAAATGGTATTGCTTGCTGTCTTTAAAAATTGAGTGTTTTTGGTCCCCGAGGAAAAAAACCGTGATGCCGCGGTCAGAAAAAATGGTGCCTAGAAGCGGAAAAAAATTTTTCATCTCAAATGCAAAAACGGATGCTGGGACATGAATCAGGGTGGAATTCCATACTTAAAAATGGTATTGCTTGCTGTTTTTAAAGATTGAGGGTTTTTGGTCCCCGAGGAAAAACGCGTGATGCCGGGGTCGGAAAAAATGGTGCCAGGAAGTGAAAAAAAAATTTTTCATCTCAAATGCAAAAACGGATGCTGGGACATGAATCAGGGTGGAATTTTATACTTAAAAATGGTATTGCTTGCTGTTTTTAAAAATTGAGTATTTTTGGTCCCTGAGGAAAAAACGCGTGATGGCGGGGTCAGAAAAAATGGTGCCCAGAAGTGAAAAAAAATTTTTTCATCTCAAATGCAAAAACGGATGCTGGGACATGAATCAGGGTGGAATTTTATACTTAAAAATGGTATTGCTTGCTGTTTTTAAAAATTGAGTGTTTTTGGTCCCTGGGGAAGAACCGTGTGATGCCGGGGTCAGAAAAAGTGGTGCCCAGAAGAGGAAAAAAATTTTTTCATCTCAAATGCAAAAACGGATGCTGGGAAAAAAATGCGTGATGCCGGGGTCAGAAAAAATGGTGCCTAGAAGTGAAAAAAATTTTTTCATCTCAAATGCAAAAACGGATGCTGGGACATGAATCAGGGTGGAATTCCATACTTAAAAATGGTATTGCTTGCTGTTTTTAAAAATTGAGTGTTTTTGGTCCCCGAGGAAAAACGCGTGATGCCGGGGTCAGAAAAAATGGTGCCCAGAAGTGAAAATTTTTTTTTCATCTCAAATCCAAAAATGGATGCAAGGACATTAATCAGGGTGAAATTCCACACTTAAAAATGGTATTGCTTGCTGTTTTTAAAAATTGAGTGTTTTTGGTCCCTGAGGAAAAAACGCGTGATGCCGGTCAGAAAAAATGGTGCCCAGAAACGAATTTTTTTTTCATCTCAAATGCAAAAACGGATGCTGGGACGTGAATCAGGGTGGAATTCCATACTTAAAAATGGTATTGCTTGCAGTTTTTAAAAATTGAGTGTTTTTGGCCCCCGAGGAAAAAAACCGTGATGCTGGGGTCAGAAAAAATGGTGCCCAGAAGTGAAAAAAAATTTTTCATCTCAAATCCAAAAATGGATGGAAGGATATTAATCAGGGTGAAATTCCACACTTAAAATGGTATTGCTTGCTGTTTTTAAAAATTGAGTGTTTTTGGTCCCTGAGGAAAAAACGCGTGATGCCGGTCAGAAAAAATGGTGATCAGAAGTGAAAAAAAAATTTTCATCTCAAATGCAAAAACGGATGCTGGGACATGAATCAGGGTGGAATTTCATACTTAAAAATGGTATTGCTTGCTGTTTTTAAAAATTGAGTGTTTTTGGTCCCCGAGGAAAAAACGCATGATGCCGGGGTCAGAAAAAATGGTGCCCAGAAGTAAAAAAAAAAATTTCATCTCAAATGCAAAAATGTATGCTAGGACATTAATCAGGGTGAAATTCCATACTTCAAAATGGTATTGCTTGCTGTTTTTAAAATTGAGTGTTTTTGGTCCACGAGGAAAAAATGCGTGATGCCGGGGTCAGAAAAAATGGTGCCCAGAAGTGAAAATGTTTTTTTCATCTCAAATCCAAAAATGGATGCAAGGACATTAATCAGGGTGAAATTCCACACTTAAAAATGGTATTGCTTGCTGTTTTTAAAAATTGAGTGTTTTTGGTCCCTGAGGAAAAAACGCGTGATGCCGGTCAGAAAAAATGGTGCCCAGAAACGAATTTCTTTTTCATCTCAAATGCAAAAACGGATGCTGGGACGTGAATCAGGGTGGAATTCCATACTTAAAAATGGTATTGCTTGCAGTTTTTAAAAATTGAGTGTTTTTGGCCCCCGAGGAAAAAAACCGTGATGCTGGGGTCAGAAAAAATGGTGCCCAGAAGTGAAAAAAAATTTTTCATCTCAAATCCAAAAATGGATGGAAGGATATTAATCAGGGTGAAATTCCACACTTAAAATGGTATTGCTTGCTGTTTTTAAAAATTGAGTGTTTTTGGTCCCTGAGGAAAAAACGCGTGATGCCGGTCAGAAAAAATGGTGATCAGAAGTGAAAAAAAAATTTTCATCTCAAATGCAAAAACGGATGCTGGGACATGAATCAGGGTGGAATTTCATACTTAAAAATGGTATTGCTTGCTGTTTTTAAAAATTGAGTGTTTTTGGTCCCCGAGGAAAAAACGCATGATGCCGGGGTCAGAAAAAATGGTGCCCAGAAGTAAAAAAAAAAATTTCATCTCAAATGCAAAAATGTATGCTAGGACATTAATCAGGGTGAAATTCCATACTTCAAAATGGTATTGCTTGCTGTTTTTAAAATTGAGTGTTTTTGGTCCCTGAGGAAAAAACGCGTGATGCCGGTCAGAAAAAATGGTGATCAGAAGTGAAAAAAAAATTTTCATCTCAAATGCAAAAACGGATGCTGGGACATGAATCAGGGTGGAATTTCATACTTAAAAATGGTATTGCTTGCTGTTTTTAAAAATTGAGTGTTTTTGGTCCCCGAGGAAAAAACGCATGATGCCGGGGTCAGAAAAAATGGTGCCCAGAAGTAAAAAAAAAAATTTCATCTCAAATGCAAAAATGTATGCTAGGACATTAATCAGGGTGAAATTCCATACTTCAAAATGGTATTGCTTGCTGTTTTTAAAATTGAGTGTTTTTGGTCCACGAGGAAAAAATGCGTGATGCCGGGGTCAGAAAAAATGGTGCCCAGAAGTGAAAATGTTTTTTTCATCTCAAATCCAAAAATGGATGCAAGGACATTAATCAGGGTGAAATTCCACACTTAAAAATGGTATTGCTTGCTGTTTTTAAAAATTGAGTGTTTTTGGTCCCTGAGGAAAAAACGCGTGATGCCGGTCAGAAAAAATGGTGCCCAGAAACGAATTTCTTTTTCATCTCAAATGCAAAAACGGATGCTGGGACGTGAATCAGGGTGGAATTCCATACTTAAAAATGGTATTGCTTGCAGTTTTTAAAAATTGAGTGTTTTTGGCCCCCGAGGAAAAAAACCGTGATGCTGGGGTCAGAAAAAATGGTGCCCAGAAGTGAAAAAAAATTTTTCATCTCAAATCCAAAAATGGATGGAAGGATATTAATCAGGGTGAAATTCCACACTTAAAATGGTATTGCTTGCTGTTTTTAAAAATTGAGTGTTTTTGGTCCCTGAGGAAAAAACGCGTGATGCCGGTCAGAAAAAATGGTGATCAGAAGTGAAAAAAAAATTTTCATCTCAAATGCAAAAACGGATGCTGGGACATGAATCAGGGTGGAATTTCATACTTAAAAATGGTATTGCTTGCTGTTTTTAAAAATTGAGTGTTTTTGGTCCCCGAGGAAAAAACGCATGATGCCGGGGTCAGAAAAAATGGTGCCCAGAAGTAAAAAAAAAAATTTCATCTCAAATGCAAAAATGTATGCTAGGACATTAATCAGGGTGAAATTCCATACTTCAAAATGGTATTGCTTGCTGTTTTTAAAATTGAGTGTTTTTGGTCCACGAGGAAATAATGCGTGATGCCGGGGTCAGAAAAAATGGTGCCCAGAAGTGAAAATGTTTTTTTCATCTCAAATGCAAAAATGGATGCTAGGACATTAATCAGGGTGAAATTCCATACTTCAAAATGGTATTGCTTGCTGTTTTTAAAATTGAGTGTTTTTGGTCCCCGAGGAAAAACACGTGATGCCGCGGTCAGAAAAAATGGTGCCCAGAAGCGAAAACATTTTTTTCAAGTCAAATGCAAAAATGGATGCTGGGACATGAATTGGGCTGAATTTCATACTTAAAAATGGTATTGCTTGCTGTTTTTAAAAATTGAGTGTTTTTGGTCCCTGAGGAAAAAAACCGTGATGCCGCGGTGAGAAAAAATGGTGCCTAGAACCGAAAAAAAAATTTTCATCTCAAATGCAAAAATGGATGCTAGGACATTAATCAGGGTGAAATTCAATACTTAAAAATGGTATTGCTTGCTGTTTTTAAAAATTGAGTGTTTTTGGTCCCCGAGGAAAAAACGCGTGATGCCGGGGTCAGAAAAAATGGTGCCCAGAAGTGAAAAAAATTTTTCATCTCAAATGCAAAAACGGATGCTACGACATTAATCAGGGTGAAATTCCATACTTAAAAATGGTATTGATTGCTGTTTTTAAAAATTGAGTGTTTTTGGTCCCCGGGGAAGAACCGCGTGATGCCGGGGTCAGAAAAAGTGGTGCCCAGAAGTGGAAAAAAATTTTTTCATCTCAAATGCAAAAACGGATGCTGGGGAAAAAATGCGTGATGCCGGGGTCAGAAAAAATGGTGCCTAGAAGTGAAAAAAAATTTTTCATCTCAAATGCAAAAACGGATGCTGGGACATGAATCAGGGTGGAATTCCATACTTAAAAATGGTATTGCTTGCTGTTTTTAAAAATTGAGTGTTTTAGGTCCCCGAGGAAAAACGCGTGATGCCAGGGTCAGAAAAAATGGTGCCCAGAAGTGAAAATTTTTTTTTCATCTCAAATCCAAAAATGGATGCAAGGACATTAATCAGCGTGAAATTCCACACTTAAAAATGGTATTGCTTGCTGTTTTTAACAATTGAGTGTTTTTGGTCCCTGAGGAAAAAACGCGTGATGCCGGTCAGAAAAAATGGTGCCCAGAAACGAATTTTTTTTTTCATCTCAAATGCAAAAACGGATGCTGGGACGTGAATAAGGGTGGAATTCCATACTTAAAAATGGTATTGCTTGCAGTTTTTAAAAATTGAGTGTTTTTGGCCCCCGAGGAAAAAAACCGTGATGCCGCGGTCAGAAAAAATGGTGCCCAGAAGTGAAAAAAAATTTTTCATCTCAAATCCAAAAATGGATGGAAGGACATTAATCAGGGTGAAATTCCACACTTAAAATGGTATTGCTTGCTGTTTTTAAAAATTGAGTGTTTTTGGTCCCTGAGGAAAAAACGCGTGATGCCGGTCAGAAAAAATGGTGATCAGAAGTGAAAAAAAAATTTTCATCTCAAATGCAAAAACGGATGCTGGGACATGAATCAGGGTGGAATTTCATACTTAAAAATGGTATTGCTTGCTGTTTTTAAAAATTGAGTGTTTTTGGTCCCCGAGGAAAAAACGCATGATGCCGTGGTCAGAAAAAATGGTGCCCAGAAGTAAAAAAAAAAATTTCATCTCAAATGCAAAAATGTATGCTAGGACATTAATCAGGGTGAAATTCCATACTTCAAAATGGTATTGCTTGCTGTTTTTAAAATTGAGTGTTTTTGGTCCCCGAGGAAAAAATGCGTGATGCCGGGGTCAGAAAAAATGGTGCCCAGAAGTGAAAATGTTTTTTTCATCTCAAATGCAAAAATGGATGCTAGGACATTAATCAGGGTGAAATTCCATACTTCAAAATGGTATTGCTTGCTGTTTTTAAAATTGAGTGTTTTTGGTCCCCGAGGAAAAACACGTGATGCCGCGGTCAGAAAAAATGGTGCCCAGAAGCGAAAACATTTTTTTCAAGTCAAATGCAAAAATGGATGCTGGGACATGAATTGGGCTGAATTTCATACTTAAAAATGGTATTGCTTGCTGTTTTTAAAAATTGAGTGTTTTTGGTCCCTGAGGGAAAAAACCGTGATGCCGCGGTGAGAAAAAATGGTGCCTAGAACCGAAAAAAAAATTTTCATCTCAAATGCAAAAATGGATGCTAGGACATTAATCAGGGTGAAATTCCATACTTAAAAATGGTATTGATTGCTGTTTTTAAAAATTGAGTGTTTTTGGTCCCCGGGGAAGAACCGCGTGATGCCGGGGTCAGAAAAAGTGGTGCCCAGAAGTGGAAAAAAAATTTTTCATCTCAAATGCAAAAACGGATGCTGGGGAAAAAATGCGTGATGCCGGGGTCAGAAAAAATGGTGCCTAGAAGTGAAAAAAATTTTTTCATCTCAAATGCAAAAACGGATGCTGGGACATGAATCAGGGTGGAATTCCATACTTAAAAATGGTATTGCTTGCTGTTTTTAAAAATTGAGTGTTTTAGGTCCCCGAGGAAAAACACGTGATGCCAGGGTCAGAAAAAATGGTGCCCAGAAGTGAAAATTTTTTTTTCATCTCAAATCCAAAAATGGATGCAAGGACATTAATCAGCGTGAAATTCCACACTTAAAAATGGTATTGCTTGCTGTTTTTAAAAATTGAGTGTTTTTGGTCCCTGAGGAAAAAACGCGTGATGCCGGTCAGAAAAAATGGTGCCCAGAAACGAATTTTTTTTTCATCTCAAATGCAAAAACGGATGCTGGGACGTGAATCACGGTGGAATTCCATACTTAAAAATGGTATTGCTTGCAGTTTTTAAAAATTGAGTGTTTTTGGCCCCCGAGGAAAAAAACCGTGATGCCGCGGTCAGAAAAAATGGTGCCCAGAAGTGAAAAATTTTTTTTCATCTCAAATGCAAAAATGGATGCCGGGACATGAATCAGGGTGGAATTTCATACTTAAAAATGGTATTGCTTGCTGTTTTTAAAAATTGAGTGTTTTTGGTCCCCGAGGAAAAAACGCATCATGCCGGGGTCAGAAAAAATGGTGCCCAGAAGTAAAAAAAAAAATTTCATCTCAAATGCAAAAATGTATGCTAGGACATTAATCAGGGTGAAATTCCATACTTAAAAATAGTATTGCTTGCTGTTTTTAAAAATTGAGTGTTTTTGGTCCCCGAGGAAAAAATGCGTGATGCCGGGGTCAGAAAAAATGGTGCCCAGAAGTGAAAATGTTTTTTTCATCTCAAATGCAAAAATGGATGCAAGGACATTAATCAGGGTGAAATTCCATACTTCAAAATGGTATTGCTTGCTGTTTTTAAAATTGAGTGTTTTTGGTCCCCGAGGAAAAACACGTGATGCCGCGGTCAGAAAAAATGGTGCACAGAAGCGAAAACATTTTTTTCAAGTCAAATGCAAAAATGGATGCTGGGACATGAATTGGGTTGAATTTCATACTTAAAAATGGTATTGCTTGCTGTTTTTAAAAATTGAGTGTTTTTGGTCCCTGAGGAAAAAAACCGTGATGCCGCGGTGAGAAAAAATGGTGCCTAGAACCGAAAAATTTTTTTTCATCTCAAATGCAAAAATGGATGCAAGGACATTAATCAGGGTGAAATTCCACACTTAAAAATGGTATTGCTTGCTGTTTTTAAAAATTGAGTGTTTTTGGTCCCTGAGGAAAAAACGCGTGATGCCGGTCAGAAAAAATGGTGCCCAGAAGTGAAAAAAATTTTTTCATCTCAAATGCAAAAACGGATGCTGGGGAAAAAATGCGTGATGCCGGGGTCAGAAAAAATGGTGCCTAGAAGTGAAAAAAAATTTTTCATCTCAAATGCAAAAACGGATGCTGGGACATGAATCAGGGTGGAATTCCATACTTAAAAATGGTATTGCTTGCTGTTTTTAAAAATTGAGTGTTTTTGGTCCCCGAGGAAAAACGCGTGATGCCAGGGTCAGAAAAAATGGTGCCCAGAAGTGAAAATGTTTTTTTCATCTCAAATCCAAAAATGGATGCAAGGACATTAATCAGCGTGAAATTCCACACTTAAAAATGGTATTGCTTGCTGTTTTTAAAAATTGAGTGTTTTTGGTCCCTGAGGAAAAAACGCGTGATGCCGGTCAGAAAAAATGGTGCCCAGAAACGAATTTTTTTTTCATCTCAAATGCAAAAACGGATGCTGGGACGTGAATCAGGGTGGAATTCCATACTTAAAAATGGTATTGCTTGCAGTTTTTAAAAATTGAGTGTTTTTGGCCCCCGAGGAAAAAAACCGTGATGCCGCGGTCAGAAAAAATGGTGCCCAGAAGTGAAAAATTTTTTTTCATCTCAAATCCAAAAATGGATGGAAGGACATTAATCAGGGTGAAATTCCACACTTAAAATGGTATTGCTTGCTGTTTTTAAAAATTGAGTGTTTTTGGTCCCTGAGGAAAAAACGCGTGATGCCGGTCAGAAAAAATGGTGATCAGAAGTGAAAAAAAAATTTTCATCTCAAATGCAAAAATGGATGCTGGGACATGAATCTGGGTGGAATTTCATACTTAAAAATGGTATTGCTTGCTGTTTTTAAAAATTGAGTGTTTTTGGTCCCCGAGGAAAAAACGCATCATGCCGGGGTCAGAAAAAATGGTGCCCAGAAGTAAAAAAAAAAATTTCATCTCAAATGCAAAAATGTATGCTAGGACATTAATCAGGGTGAAATTCCATACTTAAAAATAGTATTGCTTGCTGTTTTTAAAAATTGAGTGTTTTTGGTCCCCGAGGAAAAAATGCGTGATGCCGGGGTCAGAAAAAATGGTGCCCAGAAGTGAAAATGTTTTTTTCATCTCAAATGCAAAAATGGATGCTAGGACATTAATCAGGGTGAAATTCCATACTTCAAAATGGTATTGCTTGCTGTTTTTAAAATTGAGTGTTTTTGGTCCCCGAGGAAAAACACGTGATGCCGCGGTCAGAAAAAATGGTGCCCAGAAGTGAAAAAAATTTTTTCTGGTCAAATGCAAAAATGTATGCTGGGACATGAATTGTGTTGAATTTCATACTTAAAAATGGTATTGCTTGCTGTCTTTAAAAATTGAGTGTTTTTGGTCCCCGAGGAAAAAATGCGTGATGCCGGGGTCAGAAAAAATGGTGCCCAGAAGTGAAGAAAAATTTTTCATCTCAAATGCAAAAACGGATGCTAGGACATTAATCAGGGTGAAATTCCAAACTAAAAATGGTATTGCATGCTGTTTTTAAAAATTGAGTGTTTTTGGTCCCAGAGGAAAAAACTCGTGATGCCACTGTCAGAAAAAATGTTGCCCAGAAGTGAAAAATTTTTTTTCATCTCAAATGCAAAAATGGATGCTGGGACATGAATTGGGTTGAATTTCATACTTAAAAATGGTATTGCTTGCTGTTTTTAAAAATTGAGTGTTTTTGGTCCCCGAGGAAAAAAACCGTGATGCCGCGGTCAGAAAAAATGGTGCCCAGAAGTGAAAATTTTTTTTTCTGGTCAAATGCAAAAATGGATGCTGGGACATGAATTGTGTTGAATTTCATACTTAAAAATGGTATTGCTTGCTGTCTTTAAAAATTGAGTGTTTTTGGTCCCCAAGGAAAAAAACCTTGATGCCGCGGTCAGAAAAAATGGTGCCTAGAAGCGAAAAAAAATTTTTCATCTCAAATGCAAAAACGGATGGAAGGACATTAATCAGGGTGAAATTCCACACTTAAAATGGTATTGCTTGCTGTTTTTAAAAATTGAGTGTTTTTGGTCCCTGAGGAAAAAACGCGTGATGCCGGTCAGAAAAAATGGTGATCAGAAGTGAAAAAAAAATTTTCATCTCAAATGCAAAAATGGATGCCGGGACATGAATTGTGTTGAATTTCATACTTAAAAATGGTATTGCTTGCTGTTTTTAAAAATTGAGTGTTTTTGGTCCCCGAGGAAAAAAACCGTGATGCCGCGGTCAGAAAAAATGGTGCCCAGAAGTGAAAATTTTTTTTTCTGGTCAAATGCAAAAATGGATGCTGGGACATGAATTGTGTTGAATTTCATACTTAAAAATGGTATTGCTTGCTGTCTTTAAAAATTGAGTGTTTTTGGTCCCCGAGGAAAAAAACCATGATGCCGCGGTCAGAAAAAATGGTGCCCAGAAGTGAAAAAAATTTTTTCATCTCAAATCCAAAAATGGATGGAAGGACATTAATCAGGGTGAAATTCCACACTTAAAATGGTATTGCTTGCTGTTTTTAAAAATTGAGTGTTTTTGGTCCATGAGGAAAAAACGCGTGATGCCGGTCAGAAAAAATGGTGATCAGAAGTGAAAAAAAAATTTTCATCTCAAATGCAAAAATGGATGCCGGGACATGAATCAGGGTGGAATTTCATACTTAAAAATGGTATTGCTTGCTGTTTTTAAAAATTGAGTGTTTTTGGTCCCCGAGGAAAAAACGCATCATGCCGGGGTCAGAAAAAATGGTGCCCAGAAGTAAAAAAAAAAATTTCATCTCAAATGCAAAAATGTATGCTAGGACATTAATCAGGGTGAAATTCCATACTTAAAAATAGTATTGCTTGCTGTTTTTAAAAATTGAGTGTTTTTAGTCCCCGAGGAAAAAATGCGTGATGCCGGGGTCAGAAAAAATGGTGCCCAGATGTGAAAATGTTTTTTTCATCTCAAATGCAAAAATGGATGCAAGGACATTAATCAGGGTGAAATTCCATACTTCAAAATGGTATTGCTTGCTGTTTTTAAAATTGAGTGTTTTTGGTCCCCGAGGAAAAACACGTGATGCCGCGGTCAGAAAAAATGGTGCCCAGAAGCGAAAACATTTTTTTCAAGTCAAATGCAAAAATGGATGCTGGGACATGAATTGGGTTGAATTTCATACTTAAAAATGGTATTGCTTGCTGTTTTTAAAAATTGAGTGTTTTTGGTCCCTGAGGAAAAAAACCGTGATGCCGCGGTGAGAAAAAATGGTGCCTAGAACCGAAAAAATTTTTTTCATCTCAAATGCAAAAATGGATGCTGGGACATGAATCAGGGTGGAATTCCATACTTAAAAATGGTATTGCTTGCTGTTTTTAAAAATTGAGTGTTTTTGGTCCCCGAGGAAAAACGCGTGATGCCGGGGTCAGAAAAAATGGTGCCCAGAAGTGAAAATTTTTTTTTCATCTCAAATCCAAAAATGGATGCAAGGACATTAATCAGGGTGAAATTCCACACTTAAAAATAGTATTGCTTGCTGTTTTTAAAAATTGAGTGTTTTTGGTCCCCGAGGAAAAAATGCGTGATGCCGGGGTCAGAAAAAATGGTGCCCAGAAGTGAAAATGTTTTTTTCATCTCAAATGCAAAAATGGATGCTAGGACATTAATCAGGGTGAAATTCCATACTTCAAAATGGTATTGCTTGCTGTTTTTAAAATTGAGTGTTTTTGGTCCCCGAGGAAAAACACGTGATGCCGCGGTCAGAAAAAATGGTGCCCAGAAGTGAAAAAAATTTTTTCTGGTCAAATGCAAAAATGTATGCTGGGACATGAATTGTGTTGAATTTCATACTTAAAAATGGTATTGCTTGCTGTCTTTAAAAATTGAGTGTTTTTGGTCCCCGAGGAAAAAATGCGTGATGCCGGGGTCAGAAAAAATGGTGCCCAGAAGTGAAGAAAAATTTTTCATCTCAAATGCAAAAACGGATGCTAGGACATTAATCAGGGTGAAATTCCAAACTAAAAATGGTATTGCATGCTGTTTTTAAAAATTGAGTGTTTTTGGTCCCAGAGGAAAAAACTCGTGATGCCACTGTCAGAAAAAATGTTGCCCAGAAGTGAAAAAAATTTTTTCATCTCAAATGCAAAAATGGATGCTGGGACATGAATTGGGTTGAATTTCATACTTAAAAATGGTATTGCTTGCTGTTTTTAAAAATTGAGTGTTTTTGGTCCCCGAGGAAAAAAACCGTGATGCCGCGGTCAGAAAAAATGGTGCCCAGAAGTGAAAATTTTTTTTTCTGGTCAAATGCAAAAATGGATGCTGGGACATGAATTGTGTTGAATTTCATACTTAAAAATGGTATTGCTTGCTGTCTTTAAAAATTGAGTGTTTTTGGTCCCCGAGGAAAAAAACCTTGATGCCGCGGTCAGAAAAAATGGTGCCTAGAAGCGAAAAAAAATTTTTCATCTCAAATGCAAAAACGGATGGAAGGACATTAATCAGGGTGAAATTCCACACTTAAAATGGTATTGCTTGCTGTTTTTAAAAATTGAGTGTTTTTGGTCCCTGAGGAAAAAACGCGTGATGCCGGTCAGAAAAAATGGTGATCAGAAGTGAAAAAAAAATTTTCATCTCAAATGCAAAAATGGATGCCGGGACATGAATTGTGTTGAATTTCATACTTAAAAATGGTATTGCTTGCTGTTTTTAAAAATTGAGTGTTTTTGGTCCCCGAGGAAAAAAACCGTGATGCCGCGGTCAGAAAAAATGGTGCCCAGAAGTGAAAATTTTTTTTTCTGGTCAAATGCAAAAATGGATGCTGGGACATGAATTGTGTTGAATTTCATACTTAAAAATGGTATTGCTTGCTGTCTTTAAAAATTGAGTGTTTTTGGTCCCCGAGGAAAAAAACCATGATGCCGCGGTCAGAAAAAATGGTGCCCAGAAGTGAAAAAAATTTTTTCATCTCAAATCCAAAAATGGATGGAAGGACATTAATCAGGGTGAAATTCCACACTTAAAATGGTATTGCTTGCTGTTTTTAAAAATTGAGTGTTTTTGGTCCATGAGGAAAAAACGCGTGATGCCGGTCAGAAAAAATGGTGATCAGAAGTGAAAAAAAAATTTTCATCTCAAATGCAAAAATGGATGCCGGGACATGAATCAGGGTGGAATTTCATACTTAAAAATGGTATTGCTTGCTGTTTTTAAAAATTGAGTGTTTTTGGTCCCCGAGGAAAAAACGCATCATGCCGGGGTCAGAAAAAATGGTGCCCAGAAGTAAAAAAAAAAATTTCATCTCAAATGCAAAAATGTATGCTAGGACATTAATCAGGGTGAAATTCCATACTTAAAAATAGTATTGCTTGCTGTTTTTAAAAATTGAGTGTTTTTAGTCCCCGAGGAAAAAATGCGTGATGCCGGGGTCAGAAAAAATGGTGCCCAGATGTGAAAATGTTTTTTTCATCTCAAATGCAAAAATGGATGCAAGGACATTAATCAGGGTGAAATTCCATACTTCAAAATGGTATTGCTTGCTGTTTTTAAAATTGAGTGTTTTTGGTCCCCGAGGAAAAACACGTGATGCCGCGGTCAGAAAAAATGGTGCCCAGAAGCGAAAACATTTTTTTCAAGTCAAATGCAAAAATGGATGCTGGGACATGAATTGGGTTGAATTTCATACTTAAAAATGGTATTGCTTGCTGTTTTTAAAAATTGAGTGTTTTTGGTCCCTGAGGAAAAAAACCGTGATGCCGCGGTGAGAAAAAATGGTGCCTAGAACCGAAAAAATTTTTTTCATCTCAAATGCAAAAATGGATGCTGGGACATGAATCAGGGTGGAATTCCATACTTAAAAATGGTATTGCTTGCTGTTTTTAAAAATTGAGTGTTTTTGGTCCCCGAGGAAAAACGCGTGATGCCGGGGTCAGAAAAAATGGTGCCCAGAAGTGAAAATTTTTTTTTCATCTCAAATCCAAAAATGGATGCAAGGACATTAATCAGGGTGAAATTCCACACTTAAAAATGGTATTGCTTGCTGTTTTTAAAAATTGAGTGTTTTTGGTCCCTGAGGAAAAAACGCGTGATGCCGATCAGAAAAAATGGTGCCCAGAAACGAATTTTTTTTTTCATCTCAAATGCAAAAACGGATGCTGGGACGTGAATCAGGGTGGAATTCCATACTTAAAAATGGTATTGCTTGCAGTTTTTAAAAATTGAGTGTTTTTGGCCCCCGAGGAAAAAAACCGTGATGCCGCGGTCAGAAAAAATGGTGCCCAGAAGTGAAAAAAATTTTTTCATCTCAAATGCAAAAACGGATGCTGGGGAAAAAATGCGTGATGCCGGGGTCAGAAAAAATGGTGCCTAGAAGTGAAAAAAAAATTTTCATCTCAAATGCAAAAACAGATGCTGGGACATGAATCAGGGTGGAATTCCATACTTAAAAATGGTATTGCTTGCTGTTTTTAAAAATTGAGTGTTTTTGGTCCCCGAGGAAAAACGCGTGATGCCAGGGTCAGAAAAAATGGTGCCCAGAAGTGAAAATTTTTTTTTCATCTCAAATCCAAAAATGGATGCAAGGACATTAATCAGCGTGAAATTCCACACTTAAAAATGGTATTGCTTGCTGTTTTTAAAAATTGAGTGTTTTTGGTCCCTGAGGAAAAAACGCGTGATGCCCGTCAGAAAAAATGGTGCCCAGAAACGAATTTTTTTTTCATCTCAAATGCAAAAACGGATGCTGGGACGTGAATCAGGGTGGAATTCCATACTTAAAAATGGTATTGCTTGCAGTTTTTAAAAATTGAGTGTTTTTGGCCCCCGAGGAAAAAAACCGTGATGCCGCGGTCAGAAAAAATGGTGCCCAGAAGTGAAAAATTTTTTTTCATCTCAAATCCAAAAATGGATGGAAGGACATTAATCAGGGTGAAATTCCACACTTAAAATGGTATTGCTTGCTGTTTTTAAAAATTGAGTGTTTTTGGTCCCTGAGGAAAAAACGCGTGATGCCGGTCAGAAAAAATGGTGATCAGAAGTGAAAAAAAAATTTTCATCTCAAATGCAAAAATGTATGCTAGGACATTAATCAGGGTGAAATTCCATACATAAAAATAGTATTGCTTGCTGTTTTTAAAAATTGAGTGTTTTTGGTCCCCGAGGAAAAAATGCGTGATGCCGGGGTCAGAAAAAATGGTGCCCAGAAGTGAAAATGTTTTTTTCATCTCAAATGCAAAAATGGATGCTAGGACATTAATCAGGGTGAAATTCCATACTTCAAAATGGTATTGCTTGCTGTTTTTAAAATTGAGTGTTTTTGGTCCCCGAGGAAAAACACGTGATGCCGCGGTCAGAAAAAATGGTGCCCAGAAGTGAAAAAAATTTTTTCATCTCAAATGCAAAAACGGATGCTGGGGAAAAAATGCG
The DNA here is from genome assembly GCA_023053685.1 of Diadophis punctatus similis. Classification (NCBI taxonomy): domain Eukaryota; kingdom Metazoa; phylum Chordata; class Lepidosauria; order Squamata; family Dipsadidae; genus Diadophis; species Diadophis punctatus. The sequence goes on from JALIGW010000002.1 coordinate 121,632,173, forward strand.
TGATGCCGGGGTCAGAAAAAATGGTGCCCAGAAGTGAAAATTTTTTTTTCATCTCAAATCCAAAAATGGATGCAAGGACATTAATCAGGGTGAAATTCCACACTTAAAAATGGTATTGCTTGCTGTTTTTAAAAATTGAGTGTTTTTGGTCCCTGAGGAAAAAACGCGTGATGCCGGTCAGAAAAAATGGTGCCCAGAAACGAATTTTTTTTTTCATCTCAAATGCAAAAACGGATGCTGGGACGTGAATCAGGGTGGAATTCCATACTTAAAAATGGTATTGCTTGCAGTTTTTAAAAATTGAGTGTTTTTGGCCCCCGAGGAAAAAAACCGTGATGCCGCGGTCAGAAAAAATGGTGCCCAGAAGTGAAAAAAAATTTTTCATCTCAAATGCAAAAACGGATGCTGGGGAAAAAATGCGTGATGCCGGGGTCAGAAAAAATGGTGCCTAGAAGTGAAAAAAAAATTTTCATCTCAAATGCAAAAACAGATGCTGGGACATGAATCAGGGTGGAATTCCATACTTAAAAATGGTATTGCTTGCTGTTTTTAAAAATTGAGTGTTTTTGGTCCCCGAGGAAAAACGCGTGATGCCAGGGTCAGAAAAAATGGTGCCCAGAAGTGAAAATTTTTTTTTCATCTCAAATCCAAAAATGGATGCAAGGACATTAATCAGCGTGAAATTCCACACTTAAAAATGGTATTGCTTGCTGTTTTTAAAAATTGAGTGTTTTTGGTCCCTGAGGAAAAAACGCGTGATGCCCGTCAGAAAAAATGGTGCCCAGAAACGAATTTTTTTTTCATCTCAAATGCAAAAACGGATGCTGGGACGTGAATCAGGGTGGAATTCCATACTTAAAAATGGTATTGCTTGCAGTTTTTAAAAATTGAGTGTTTTTGGCCCCCGAGGAAAAAAACCGTGATGCCGCGGTCAGAAAAAATGGTGCCCAGAAGTGAAAAATTTTTTTTCATCTCAAATCCAAAAATGGATGGAAGGACATTAATCAGGGTGAAATTCCACACTTAAAATGGTATTGCTTGCTGTTTTTAAAAATTGAGTGTTTTTGGTCCCTGAGGAAAAAACGCGTGATGCCGGTCAGAAAAAATGGTGATCAGAAGTGAAAAAAAAATTTTCATCTCAAATGCAAAAATGTATGCTAGGACATTAATCAGGGTGAAATTCCATACATAAAAATAGTATTGCTTGCTGTTTTTAAAAATTGAGTGTTTTTGGTCCCCGAGGAAAAAATGCGTGATGTCGGGGTCAGAAAAAATGGTGCCCAGAAGTGAAAATGTTTTTTTCATCTCAAATGCAAAAATGGATGCTAGGACATTAATCAGGGTGAAATTCCATACTTCAAAATGGTATTGCTTGCTGTTTTTAAAATTGAGTGTTTTTGGTCCCCGAGGAAAAACACGTGATGCCGCGGTCAGAAAAAATGGTGCCCAGAAGTGAAAAAATTTTTTTCATCTCAAATGCAAAAACGGATGCTGGGGAAAAAATGCGTGATGCCGGGGTCAGAAAAAATGGTGCCTAGAAGTGAAAAAAAAATTTTCATCTCAAATGCAAAAACAGATGCTGGGACATGAATCAGGGTGGAATTCCATACTTAAAAATGGTATTGCTTGCTGTTTTTAAAAATTGAGTGTTTTTGGTCCCCGAGGAAAAACGCGTGATGCCAGGGTCAGAAAAAATGGTGCCCAGAAGTGAAAATTTTTTTTTCATCTCAAATCCAAAAATGGATGCAAGGACATTAATCAGCGTGGAATTCCACACTTAAAAATGGTATTGCTTGCTGTTTTTAAAAATTGAGTGTTTTTGGTCCCTGAGGAAAAAACGCGTGATGCCCGTCAGAAAAAATGGTGCCCAGAAACGAATTTTTTTTTCATCTCAAATGCAAAAACGGATGCTGGGACGTGAATCAGGGTGGAATTCCATACTTAAAAATGGTATTGCTTGCTGTCTTTAAAAATTGAGTGTTTTTGGTCCCCGAGGAAAATATGCGTGATGCCGGGGTCAGAAAAAATGGTGCCCAGAAGTGAAGAAAAATTTTCCATCTCAAATGCAAAAACGGATGCTAGGACATTAATCAGGGTGAAATTCCAAACTAAAAATGGTATTGCATGCTGTTTTTAAAAATTGAGTGTTTTTGGTCCCAGAGGAAAAAACTCGTGATGCCACTGTCAGAAAAAATGTTGCCCAGAAGTGAAAAAAATTTTTTCATCTCAAATGCAAAAATGGATGCTGGGACATGAATTGGGTTGAATTTCATACTTAAAAATGGTATTGCTTGCTGTTTTTAAAATTGAGTGTTTTTGGTCCCCGAGGAAAAACACGTGATGCCGCGGTCAGAAAAAATGGTGCCCAGAAGCGAAAACATTTTTTTCAAGTCAAATGCAAAAATGGATGCTGGGACATGAATTGGGTTGAATTTCATACTTAAAAATGGTATTGCTTGCTGTTTTTAAAAATTGAGTGTTTTTGGTCCCTGAGGAAAAAAACCGTGATGCCGCGGTGAGAAAAAATGGTGCCTAGAACCGAAAAAATTTTTTTCATCTCAAATGCAAAAATGGATGCTGGGACATGAATCAGGGTGGAATTCCATACTTAAAAATGGTATTGCTTGCTGTTTTTAAAAATTGAGTGTTTTTGGTCCCCGAGGAAAAACGCGTGATGCCGGGGTCAGAAAAAATGGTGCCCAGAAGTGAAAATTTTTTTTTCATCTCAAATCCAAAAATGGATGCAAGGACATTAATCAGGGTGAAATTCCACACTTAAAAATGGTATTGCTTGCTGTTTTTAAAAATTGAGTGTTTTTGGTCCCTGAGGAAAAAACGCGTGATGCCGGTCAGAAAAAATGGTGCCCAGAAACGAATTTTTTTTTTCATCTCAAATGCAAAAACGGATGCTGGGACGTGAATCAGGGTGGAATTCCATACTTAAAAATGGTATTGCTTGCAGTTTTTAAAAATTGAGTGTTTTTGGCCCCCGAGGAAAAAAACCGTGATGCCGCGGTCAGAAAAAATGGTGCCCAGAAGTGAAAAAAATTTTTTCATCTCAAATGCAAAAACGGATGCTGGGGAAAAAATGCGTGATGCCGGGGTCAGAAAAAATGGTGCCTAGAAGTGAAAAAAAAATTTTCATCTCAAATGCAAAAACAGATGCTGGGACATGAATCAGGGTGGAATTCCATACTTAAAAATGGTATTGCTTGCTGTTTTTAAAAATTGAGTGTTTTTGGTCCCCGAGGAAAAACGCGTGATGCCAGGGTCAGAAAAAATGGTGCCCAGAAGTGAAAATTTTTTTTTCATCTCAAATGCAAAAATGGATGCTGGGACATGAATTGTGTTGAATTTCATACTTAAAAATGGTATTGCTTGCTGTCTTTAAAAATTGAGTGTTTTTGGTCCCCGAGGAAAAAAACCGTGATGCCGCGGTCAGAAAAAATGGTGCCCAGAAGTGAAAAAAAATTTTTCATCTCAAATGCAAAAATGTATGCTAGGACATTAATCAGGGTGAAATTCCATACTTAAAAATGGTATTGCTTGCTGTTTTTAAAAATTGAGTGTTTTTGGTCCCCGAGGAAAAAACGCGTGATGCCGGGGTCAGAAAAAATGGTGCCCAGAAGTGAAAAAAAATTTTTCATCTCAAATGCAAAAACGGATGCTACGACATTAATCAGGGTGAAATTCCATACTTAAAAATGGTATTGCTTGCTGTTTTTAAAAATTTGAGTGTTTTTGGTCCCCGGGGAAGAACCGCGTGATGCCGGGGTCAGAAAAAGTGGTGCCCAGAAGTGGAAAAAAATTTTTTCATCTCAAATGCAAAAACGGATGCTGGGAAAAAAATGCGTGATGCCGGGGTCAGAAAAAATGGTGCCAGAAGTGAAAAAATTTTTTTCATCTCAAATGCAAAAACGGATGCTGGGACATGAATCAGGGTGGAATTCCATACTTAAAAATGGTATTGCTTGCTGTTTTTAAAAATTGAGTGTTTTTGGTCCCCGAGGAAAAACGTGTGATGCCGGGGTCAGAAAAAATGGTGCCCAGAAGTGAAAAAAATTTTTTCATCTCAAATCCAAAAATGGATGGAAGGACATCAATCAGGGTGAAATTCCACACTTAAAATGGTATTGCTTGCTGTTTTTAAAAATTGAGTGTTTTTGGTCCCTGAGGAAAAAACGCGTGATGCCGGTCAGAAAAAATGGTGATCAGAAGTGAAAAAAAAATTTTCATCTCAAATGCAAAAATGGATGCAAGGACATTAATCAGGGTGAAATTCCACACTTAAAAATGGTATTGCTTGCTGTTTATAAAAATTGAGTGTTTTTGGTCCCTGAGGAAAAAACGCGTGATGCCGGTCAGAAAAAATGGTGCCCAGAAACGAATTTTTTTTTTCATCTCAAATGCAAAAACGGATGCTGGGACGTAAATCAGGGTGGAATTCCATACTTAAAAATGGTATTGCTTGCTGTTTTAAAAAATTGAGTGTTTTTGGTCCCCGAGGAAAAAAACCGTGATGCCGGGGTCAGAAAAAATGGTGCCCAGAAGTGAAGAAAAATTTTTCATCTCAAATGCAAAAACGGATGCTAGGACATTAATCAGGGTGAAATTCCAAACTAAAAATGGTATTGCATGCTGTTTTTAAAAATTGAGTGTTTTTGGTCCCAGAGGAAAAAACTCGTGATGCCACTGTCAGAAAAAATGTTGCCCAGAAGTGAAAAAAATTTTTTCATCTCAAATGCAAAAATGGATGCTGGGACATGAATTGGGTTGAATTTCATACTTAAAAATGGTATTGCTTGCTGTTTTTAAAAATTGAGTGTTTTTGGTCCCCGAGGAAAAAAACCGTGATGCCGCGGTCAGAAAAAATGGTGCCCAGAAGTGAAAATTTTTTTTTCTGGTCAAATGCAAAAATGGATGCTGGGACATGAATTGTGTTGAATTTCATACTTAAAAATGGTATTGCTTGCTGTCTTTAAAAATTGAGTGTTTTTGGTCCCCGAGGAAAAAAACCGTGATGCCGCGGTCAGAAAAAATGGTGCCTAGAAGCGAAAAAATTTTTTTCATCTCAAATGCAAAAACGGATGCTGGGACATGAATCAGGGTGGAATTCCATACTTAAAAATGGTATTGCTTGCTGTTTTTAAAGATTGAGGGTTTTTGGTCCCCGAGGAAAAACGCGTGATGCCGGGGTCAGAAAAAATGGTGCCAGGAAGTGAAATTTTTTTTTCCATCTCAAATCCAAAAACGGATGCTAGGACGTTAATCAGGGTGAAATTCCATACTTAAAAATGGTATTGCTTGCTGTTTTTAAAAATTGAGTGTTTTTGGTCCCTGAGGAAAAAACGCATGATGGCGGGGTCAGAAAAAATGGTGCCCAGAAGTGAAAAAAATTTTTTCATCTCAAATGCAAAAATGTATGCTAGGACATTAATCAGGGTGAAATTCCATACTTAAAAATGGTATTGCTTGCTGTTTTTAAAAATTGAGTGTTTTTGGTCCCCGAGGAAAAAACGCGTGATGCCGGGGTCAGAAAAAATGGTGCCCAGAAGTGAAAAAAAAATTTTCATCTCAAATGCAAAAACGGATGCTACGACATTAATCAGGGTGAAATTCCATACTTAAAAATGGTATTGCTTGCTGTTTTTAAAAATTTGAGTGTTTTTGGTCCCCGGGGAAGAACCGCGTGATGCCGGGGTCAGAAAAAGTGGTGCCCAGAAGTGGAAAAAAATTTTTTCATCTCAAATGCAAAAACGGATGCTGTGAAAAAAATGCGTGATGCCGGGGTCAGAAAAAATGGTGCCAGAAGTGAAAAAAATTTTTTCATCTCAAATGCAAAAACGGATGCTGGGACATGAATCAGGGTGGAATTCCATACTTAAAAATGGTATTGCTTGCTGTTTTTAAAAATTGAGTGTTTTTGGTCCCCGAGGAAAAACGTGTGATGCCGGGGTCAAAAAAAAATGGTGCCCAGAAGTGAAAAAAAAATTTTCATCTCAAATCCAAAAATGGATGGAAGGACATCAATCAGGGTGAAATTCCACACTTAAAATGGTATTGCTTGCTGTTTTTAAAAATTGAGTGTTTTTGGTCCCTGAGGAAAAAACGCGTGATGCCGGTCAGAAAAAATGGTGATCAGAAGTGAAAAAAAAATTTTCATCTCAAATGCAAAAACGGATGCTGGGACATGAATCAGGGTGGAATTTCATACTTAAAAATAGTATTGCTTGCTGTTTTGAAAAATTGAGTGTTTTTGGTCCCCGAGGAAAAAATGCATGATGCCGGGGTCAGAAAAAATAGTGCCCAGAAGTAAAAATGTTTTTTTCATCTCAAATGCAAAAATGGATGCTAGGACATTAATCAGGGTGAAATTCCATACTTAAAAATGGTATTGCTTGCTGTTTTTAAAATTTAGTGTTTTTGGTCCCCGAGGAAAAACGCGTGATGCCGGGGTCAGAAAAAATGGTGCCCAGAAGTGAAAATTTTATTTTCATCTCAAATCCAAAAACAGATGCTAGGATGTTAATGAGGGTGAAATTCCATACTTAAAAATGGTATTGCTTGCTGTTTTTAAAAATTGAGTGTTTTTGGTCCCTGAGGAAAAAACGCGTGATGCCGGGGTCAGAAAAAATGGTGCCCAGAAGTGAAAAAAATTTTTTCATCTCAAATGCAAAAACGGATGCTGGGACATGAATCAGGGTGGAATTTCATACTTAAAAATGGTATTGCTTGCTGTTTTTAAAAATCGAGTGTTTTTGGTCCATGAGGAAAAAACGTGTGATGCCGGGGTCAGAAAAAATGGTGCCCAGAAGCGAAAAAAAATTTTTCAAGTCAAATGCAAAAATGGATGCTGGGACATGAATTGGGTTGAATTTCATACTTAAAAATGGTATTGCTTGCTGTTTTTTAAAATTGAGTGTTTTTGGTCCCCGAGGAAGAAACGCGTGATGCCATGGTCAGAAAAAATGGTGCCCAGAAGTGAAAAAAAAAATTTCATCTGAAATGCAAAAACGGATGCTAGGACATTAATCAGGGTGAAATTCCATACTTAAAAATGGTATTGCTTGCTGTTTTTAAAAATTGAGTGTTTTTGGTACCCGAGGAAAAAATGCGTGATGCCGGGGTCAGAAAAAATGGTGCCCAGAAGTGAAAATGTTTTTTTCATCTCAAATGCAAAAATGGATGCTAGTACATTAATCAGGGTGAAATTCCATACTTCAAAATGGTATTGCTTGCTGTTTTTAAAATTGAGTGTTTTTGGTCCCCGAGGAAAAACACGTGATGCCGCGGTCAGAAAAAATGGTGCCCAGAAGCGAAAACATTTTTTTCAAGTCAAATGCAAAAATGGATGCTGGGACATGAATTGGGTTGAATTTCATACTTAAAAATGGTATTGCTTGCTGTTTTTAAAAATTGAGTGTTTTTGGTCCCTGAGGAAAAAAACCGTGATGCCGCGGTGAGAAAAAATGGTGCCTAGAACCGAAAAAAAAAATTTCATCTCAAATGCAAAAATGGATGCTAGGACATTAATCAGGGTGAAATTCCATACTTAAAAATGGTATTGCTTGCTGTTTTTAAAAATTGAGTGTTTTTGGTCCCCGAGGAAAAAACGCGTGATGCCGGGGTCAGAAAAAATGGTGCCCAGAAGTGAAAAAATTTTTTTCATCTCAAATGCAAAAATGGATGCTGGGACATGAATCAGGGTGGAATTCCATACTTAAAAATGGTATTGCTTGCTGTTTTTAAAAATTGAGTGTTTTTGGTCCCCGAGGAAAAACGCGTGATGCCGGGGTCAGAAAAAATGGTGCCCAGAAGTGAAAATTTTTTTTTCATCTCAAATCCAAAAATGGATGCAAGGACATTAATCAGGGTGAAATTCCACACATAAAAATGGTATTGCTTGCTGTTTTTAAAAATTGAGTGTTTTTGGTCCCTGAGGAAAAAACGCGTGATGCCGGTCAGAAAAAATGGTGCCCAGAAACGAATTTTTTTTTTCATCTCAAATGCAAAAACGGATGCTGGGACGTGAATCAGGGTGGAATTCCATACTTAAAAATGGTATTGCTTGCAGTTTTTAAAAATTGAGTGTTTTTGGCCCCCGAGGAAAAAAACCGTGATGCCGGGGTCAGAAAAAATGGTGCCCAGAAGTGAAAAAAATTTTTTCATCTCAAATGCAAAAACGGATGCTGGGGAAAAAATGCGTGATGCCAGGGTCAGAAAAAATGGTGCCTAGAAGTGAAAAAAATTTTTTCATCTCAAATGCAAAAACGGATGCTGGGACATGAATCAGGGTGGAATTCCATACTTAAAAATGGTATTGCTTGCTGTTTTTAAAAATTGAGTGTTTTTGGTCCCCGAGGAAAAACGCGTGATGCCGGGGTCAGAAAAAATGGTGCCCAGAAGTGAAATTTTTTTTTTCATCTCAAATCCAAAAATGGATGCAAGGACATTAATCAGGGTGAAATTCCACACTTAAAAATGGTATTGCTTGCTGTTTTTAAAAATTGAGCGTTTTTGGTCCCCGAGGAAAAACGCGTGATGCCGGTGTCAGAAAAAATGGTGCCCAGAAGTGAAAATTTTTTTTTCATCTCAAATCCAAAAATGGATGCAAGGACATTAATCAGGGTGAAATTCCACACTTAAAAATGGTATTGCTTGCTGTTTTTAAAAATTGAGTGTTTTTGGTCCCTGAGGAAAAAACGCGTGATGCCGGTCAGAAAAAATGGTGCCCAGAAACGAATTTTTTTTTTCATCTCAAATGCAAAAACGGATGCTGGGACGTGAATCAGGGTGGAATTCCATACTTAAAAATGGTATTGCTTGCAGTTTTTAAAAATTGAGTGTTTTTTGCCCCCGAGGAAAAAAACCGTGATGCCGCGGTCAGAAAAAATGGTGCCCAGAAGTGAAAAAATTTTTTTCATCTCAAATGCAAAAACAGATGCTACGACATTAATCAAGGTGAAATTCCATACTTAAAAATGGTATTGCTTGCTGTTTTAAAAAATTGAGTGTTTTTGGTCCCCGAGGAAAAAAACCGTGATGCCGCGGTCAGAAAAAATGGTGCCCAGAAGTGAAAAAATTTTTTTCTGGTCAAATGGAAAAATGTATGCTGGGACATGAATTGTGTTGAATTTCATACTTAAAAATGGTATTGCTTGCTGTCTTTAAAAATTGAGTGTTTTTGGTCCCCGAGGAAAAAATGCGTGATGCCGGGGTCAGAAAAAATGGTGCCCAGAAGTGAAAAAAAATTTTTCATCTCAAATGCAAAAACGGATGCTAGGACATTAATCAGGGTGAAATTCCAAACTAAAAATGGTATTGCTTGCTGTTTTTAAAAATTGAGCGTTTTTGGTCCCCGAGGAAAAACGCGTGATGCCGGGGTCAGAAAAAATGGTGCCCAGAAGTGAAAATTTTTTTTTCATCTCAAATCCAAAAATGGATGCAAGGACATTAATCAGGGTGAAATTCCACACTTAAAAATGGTATTGCTTGCTGTTTTTAAAAATTGAGTGTTTTTGGTCCCTGAGGAAAAAACGTGTGATGCCGGTCAGAAAAAATGGTGCCCAGAAACGAATTTTTTTTTTCATCTCAAATGCAAAAACGGATGCTGGGACGTGAATCAGGGTGGAATTCCATACTTAAAAATGGTATTGCTTGCAGTTTTTAAAAATTGAGTGTTTTTGGCCCCCGAGGAAAAAAACCGTGATGCCGCGGTCAGAAAAAATGGTGCCCAGAAGTGAAAAAAATTTTTTCTGGTCAAATGGAAAAATGTATGCTGGGACATGAATTGTGTTGAATTTCATACTTAAAAATGGTATTGCTTGCTGTCTTTAAAAATTGAGTGTTTTTGGTCCCCGAGGAAAAAATGCGTGATGCCGGGGTCAGAAAAAATGGTGCCCAGAAGTGAAAAAAAATTTTTCATCTCAAATGCAAAAACGGATGCTAGGACATTAATCAGGGTGAAATTCCAAACTAAAAATGGTATTGCATGCTGTTTTTAAAAATTGAGTGTTTTTGGTCCCAGAGGAAAAAACTCGTGATGCCGCTGTCAGAAAAAATGTTGCCCAGAAGTGAAAAAAATTTTTTCATCTCAAATGCAAAAATGGATGCTGGGACATGAATTGGGTTGAATTTCATACTTAAAAATGGTATTGCTTGCTGTTTTTAAAAATTGAGTGTTTTTGGTCCCCGAGGAAAAAAACCGTGATGCCGCGGTCAGAAAAAATGGTGCCCAGACGTGAAAATTTTTTTTTCTGGTCAAATGCAAAAATGGATGCTGGGACATGAATTGTGTTGAATTTCATACTTAAAAATGGTATTGCTTGCTGTCTTTAAAAATTGAGTGTTTTTGGTCCCCGAGGAAAAACGCGTGATGCCGGGGTCAGAAAAAATGGTGCCAGGAAGTGAAATTTTTTTTTTCATCTCAAATCCAAAAACGGATGGTAGGACGTTAATCAGGGTGAAATTCCATACTTAAAAATGGTATTGCTTGCTGTTTTTAAAAATTGAGTGTTTTTGGTCCCTGAGGAAAAAACGCGTGATGGCGGGGTCAGAAAAAATGGTGCCCAGAAGTGAAAAAAAAATTTTTCATCTCAAATGCAAAAACGGATGCTGGGACATGAATCAGGGTGGAATTCCATACTTAAAAATGGTATTGCTTGCTGTTTTTAAAGATTGAGGGTTTTTGGTCCCCGAGGAAAAACGCGTGATGCCGGGGTCAGAAAAAATGGTGCCAGGAAGTGAAATTTTTTTTTTCATCTCAAATCCAAAAACGGATGCTAGGACGTTAATCAGGGTGAAATTCCATACTTAAAAATGGTATTGCTTGCTGTTTTTAAAAATTGAGTGTTTTTGGTCCCTGAGGAAAAAACGCGTGATGGCGGGGTCAGAAAAAATGGTGCCCAGAAGTGAAAAAAAATTTTTTTCATCTCAAATGCAAAAACGGATGCTGGGACATGAATCAGGGTGGAATTTTATACTTAAAAATGGTATTGCTTGCTGTTTTTAAAAATTGAGTATTTTTGGTCCCCGAGGAAAAACGTGTGATGCCAGGGTCAGAAAAAATGGTGCCCAGAAGTGAAAAAAAATTTTTCATCTCAAATGCAAAAATGTATGCTAGGACATTAATCAGGGTGAAATTCCAAACTTAAAAATGGTATTGCTTGCTGTTTTTAAAAATTGAGTGTTTTTGGTCCCCGAGGAAAAAACGCGTAATGCCGGGGTCAGAAAAAATGGTGCCCAGAAGTGAAAAAAAAATTTTCATCTCAAATGCAAAAACGGATGCTGGGAAAAAAATGTGTGATGCCGGGGTCAGAAAAAATGGTGCCAGAAGTGAAAAAATTTTTTTCATCTCAAATGCAAAAATGGATGCTGGGACATGAATCAGGGTGGAATTCCATACTTAAAAATGGTATTGCTTGCTGTTTTTAAAAATTGAGTGTTTTTGGTCCCCGAGGAAAAACGCGTGATGCCGGGGTCAGAAAAAATGGTGCCCAGAAGTGAAAAAAATTTTTTCATCTCAAATCCAAAAATGGATGGAAGGACATCAATCTGGGTGAAATTCCACACTTAAAATGGTATTGCTTGCTGTTTTTAAAAATTGAGTGTTTTTGGTCCCTGAGGAAAAAACGCGTGATGCCGGTCAGAAAAAATGGTGATCAGAAGTGAAAAAAAATTTTTCATCTCAAATGCAAAAACGGATGCTGGGACATGAATCAGGGTGGAATTTCATACTTAAAAATGGTATTGCTTGCTGTTTTTAAAAATTGAGTGTTTTTGGTCCCCGAGGAAAAAACGCATGATGCCGGGGTCAGAAAAAATGGTGCCCAGAAGTAAAAAAAAAAATTTCATCTCAAATGCAAAAATGTATGCTAGGACATTAATCAGGGTGAAATTCCATACTTAAAAATAGTATTGCTTGCTGTTTTTAAAAATTGAGTGTTTTTGGTCCCCGAGGAAAAAATGCGTGATGCCGGGGTCAGAAAAAATAGTGCCCAGAAGTAAAAATGTTTTTTTCATCTCAAATGCAAAAATGGATGCTAGGACATTAATCAGGGTGAAATTCCATACTTAAAAATGGTATTGCTTGCTGTTTTTAAAATTTAGTGTTTTTGGTCCCCGAGGAAAAACGCGTGATGCCGGGGTCAGAAAAAATGGTGCCCAGAAGTGAAAAATTTTTTTTCATCTCAAATGCAAAAACGGATGCTAGGACATTAATCAGGGTGAAATTCCATACTTAAAAATGGTATTGCTTGCTGTTTTTAAAAATTGAGTGGTTTTGGTCCCCGAGGAAAAACGCATGATGCCGGGGTCAGAAAAAATGGTGCCCAGAAGTGAAAAAAAAATTTTCATCTCAAATGCAAAAACGGATGCTGGGACATGAATCAGGGTGGAATTTCATACTTAAAAATGGTATTGCTTGCTGTTTTTAAAAATCGAGTGTTTTTGGTCCATGAGGAAAAAACGTGTGATGCCGGGGTCAGAAAAAATGGTGCCCAGAAGCGAAAAATTTTTTTTCAAGTCAAATGCAAAAATGGATGCTGGGACATGAATTGGGTTGAATTTCATACTTAAAAATGGTATTGCTTGCTGTTTTTTAAAATTGAGTGTTTTTGGTCCCCGAGGAAGAAACGCGTGATGCCGGGGTCAGAAAAAATGGTGCCCAGAAGTGAAAAAAAAAATTTCATCTGAAATGCAAAAATGGATGCTAGGACATTAATCAGGGTGAAATTCCATACTTAAAAATGGTATTGCTTGCTGTTTTTAAAAATTGAGTGTTTTTGGTACCCGAGGAAAAAACGTGTGATGCCGGTCAGAAAAAATAGTGCCCAGAAGTGAAAATGTTTTTTTCATCTCAAATGCAAAAATGGATGCTAGGACATTAATCAGGGTGAAATTCCATACTTAAAAATGGTATTGCTTGCTGTTTTTAAAATTTAGTGTTTTTGGTCCCCGAGGAAAAACGCGTGATGCCGGGGTCAGAAAAAATGGTGCCCAGAAGTGAAAAATTTTTTTTCATCTCAAATGCAAAAACGGATGCTAGGACATTAATCAGGGTGAAATTCCATACTTAAAAATGGTATTGCTTGCTGTTTTTAAAAATTGAGTGTTTTTGGTACCCGAGGAAAAAACGTGTGATGCCGGTCAGAAAAAATAGTGCCCAGAAGTGAAAATGTTTTTTTCATCTCAAATGCAAAAATGGATGCTAGGACATTAATCAGGGTGAAATTCCATACTTAAAAATGGTATTGCTTGCTGTTTTTAAAATTTAGTGTTTTTGGTCCCCGAGGAAAAACGCGTGATGCCGGGGTCAGAAAAAATGGTGCCCAGAAGTGAAAAATTTTTTTTCATCTCAAATGCAAAAACGGATGCTAGGACATTAATCAGGGTGAAATTCCATACTTAAAAATGGTATTGCTTGCTGTTTTTAAAATTTAGTGTTTTTGGTCCCCGAGGAAAAACGCATGATGCCGGGGTCAGAAAAAATGGTGCCCAGAAGTGAAAAAAATTTTTTCATCTCAAATCCAAAAATGGATGGAAGGACATCAATCTGGGTGAAATTCCACACTTAAAATGGTATTGCTTGCTGTTTTTAAAAATTGAGTGTTTTTGGTCCCTGAGGAAAAAACGCGTGATGCCGGTCAGAAAAAATGGTGATCAGAAGTGAAAAAAAAATTTTCATCTCAAATGCAAAAACGGATGCTGGGACATGAATCAGGGTGGAATTTCATACTTAAAAATGGTATTGCTTGCTGTTTTTAAAAATTGAGTGTTTTTGGTCCCCGAGGAAAAAACGCATGATGCCGGGGTCAGAAAAAATGGTGCCCAGAAGTAAAAAAAAAAATTTCATCTCAAATGCAAAAATGTATGCTAGGACATTAATCAGGGTGAAATTCCATACTTAAAAATAGTATTGCTTGCTGTTTTTAAAAATTGAGTGTTTTTGGTCCCCGAGGAAAAAATGCGTGATGCCGGGGTCAGAAAAAATAGTGCCCAGAAGTAAAAATGTTTTTTTCATCTCAAATGCAAAAATGGATGCTAGGACATTAATCAGGGTGAAATTCCATAGTTAAAAATGGTATTGCTTGCTGTTTTTAAAATTTAGTGTTTTTGGTCCCCGAGGAAAAACGCGTGATGCCGGGGTCAGAAAAAATGGTGCCCAGAAGTGAAAAAAAAAATTTCATCTGAAATGCAAAAACGGATGCTAGGACATTAATCAGGGTGAAATTCCATACTTAAAAATGGTATTGCTTGCTGTTTTTAAAAATTGAGTGTTTTTGGTACCCGAGGAAAAAACGTGTGATGCCGGTCAGAAAAAATAGTGCCCAGAAGTGAAAATGTTTTTTTCATCTCAAATGCAAAAATGGATGCTAGGACATTAATCAGGGTGAAATTCCATACTTAAAAATGGTATTGCTTGCTGTTTTTAAAATTTAGTGTTTTTGGTCCCCGAGGAAAAACGCGTGATGCCGGGGTCAGAAAAAATGGTGCCCAGAAGTGAAAAATTTTTTTTCATCTCAAATGCAAAAACGGATGCTAGGACATTAATCAGGGTGAAATTCCATACTTAAAAATGGTATTGCTTGCTGTTTTTAAAATTTAGTGTTTTTGGTCCCCGAGGAAAAACGCATGATGCCGGGGTCAGAAAAAATGGTGCCCAGAAGTGAAAATTTTATTTTCATCTCAAATCCAAAAACAGATGCTAGGACGTTAATGAGGGTGAAATTCCATACTTAAAAATGGTATTGCTTGCTGTTTTTAAAAATTGAGTGTTTTTGGTCCCTGAGGAAAAAACGCGTGATGCCGGGGTCAGAAAAAATGGTGCCCAGAAGCGAAAAATTTTTTTTCAAGTCAAATGCAAAAATGGATGCTGGGACATGAATCAGGGTGAAATTCCATACTTAAAAATGGTATTGCTTGCTGTTTTTAAAAACTGAGTGTTTTTGGTACACGAGGAAAAAACGTGTGATGCCGGGGTCAGAAAAAATCGTGCCCAGAAGTGAAAAAAATTCCATACCTAAAAATTTTTTTCATCTCAAATGCAAAAACGGATGCTAGGACATTGATCAGGGTGAAATTCCATACTTAAAAATGGTATTGCTTGCTGTTTTTAAAAATTGAGTGTTTTTGGTCCCCGAGGAAAAAACGCGTGATGCCGGGGTCAGAAAAAATGGTGCCCAGAAGTGAAAAAAAAATTTTCATCTCAAATGCAAAAACGAATGCTACGACATTAATCAAGGTGAAATTCCATACTTAAAAATGGTATTGCTTGCTGTTTTTTAAAATTGAGTGTTTTTGGTCCCCGAGGAAAAAAACCGTGATGCCGCGGTTAGAAAAAATGGTGCCCAGAAGTGAAAAAAAATTTTTCTGGTCAAATGCAAAAATGTATGCTGGGACATGAATTGTGTTGAATTTCATACTTAAAAATGGTATTGCTTGCTGTCTTTAAAAATTGAGTGTTTTTGGTCCCCGAGGAAAAAATGTGTGATGCCGGGGTCAGAAAAAATGGTGCCCAGAAGTGAAAAAATTTTTTTCATCTCAAATGCAAAAACGGATGCTGGGAAAAAAATGCGTGATGCCGGGGTCAGAAAAAATGGTGCCAGAAGTGAAAAAAAATTTTTCATCTCAAATGCAAAAACGGATGCTGGGACATGAATCAGGGTGGAATTCCATACTTAAAAATGGTATTGCTTGCTGTTTTTAAAAATTGAGTGTTTTTGGTCCCCGAGGAAAAACGCGTGATGCCGGGGTCAGAAAAAATGGTGCCCAGAAGTGAAAAAAAATTTTTCATCTCAAATCCAAAAATGGATGGAAGGACATCAATCAGGGTGAAATTCCACACTTAAAATGGTATTGCTTGCTGTTTTTAAAAATTGAGTGTTTTTGGTCCCTGAGGAAAAAACGCGTGATGCCGGTCAGAAAAAATGGTGATCAGAAGTGAAAAAAAAATTTTCATCTCAAATGCAAAAACGGATGCTGGGACATGAATCAGGGTGGAATTTCATACTTAAAAATGGTATTGCTTGCTGTTTTTAAAAATTGAGTGTTTTTGGTCCCCGAGGAAAAAACGCATGATGCCGGGGGTCAGAAAAAATGGTGCCCAGAAGTAAAAAAAAAAAATTTCATCTCAAATGCAAAAATGTATGCTAGGACATTAATCAGGGTGAAATTCCATACTTAAAAATAGTATTGCTTGCTGTTTTTAAAAATTGAGTGTTTTTGGTCCCCGAGGAAAAAATGCGTGATGCCGGGGTCAGAAAAAATAGTGCCCAGAAGTAAAAATGTTTTTTTCATCTCAAATGCAAAAATGGATGCTAGGACATTAATCAGGGTGAAATTCCATACTTAAAAATGGTATTGCTTGCTGTTTTTAAAATTTAGTGTTTTTGGTCCCCAAGGAAAAACGCGTGATGCCGGGGTCAGAAAAAATGGTGCCCAGAAGTGAAAAATTTTTTTTCATCTCAAATGCAAAAACGGATGCTAGGACATTAATCAGGGTGAAATTCCATACTTTAAAATGGTATTGCTTGCTGTTTTTAAAAATTGAGTGGTTTTGGTCCCCGAGGAAAAATGCATGATGCCGGGGTCAGAAAAAATGGTGCCCAGAAGTGAAAATTTTATTTTCATCTCAAATCCAAAAACAGATGCTAGGACGTTAATGAGGGTGAAATTCCATACTTAAAAATGGTATTGCTTGCTGTTTTTAAAAATTGAGTGTTTTTGGTCCCTGAGGAAAAAACGCGTGATGCCGGGGTCAGAAAAAATGGTGCCCAGAAGTGAAAAAAAATTTTTCATCTCAAATGCAAAAATGGATGCTGGGACATGAATCAGGGTGGAATTTCATACTTAAAAATGGTATTGCTTGCTGTTTTTAAAAATCGAGTGTTTTTGGTCCATGAGGAAAAAACGTGTGATGCCGGGGTCAGAAAAAATGGTGCCCAGAAGCGAAAAAATTTTTTTCAAGTCAAATGCAAAAATGGATGCTGGGACATGAATTGGGTTGAATTTCATACTTAAAAATGGTATTGCTTGCTGTTTTTTAAAATTGAGTGTTTTTGGTCCCCGAGGAAGAAACGCGTGATGCCGTGGTCAGAAAAAATGGTGCCCAGAAGTGAAAAAAAAATTTCATCTGAAATGCAAAAACGGATGCTAGGACATTAATCAGGGTGAAATTCCATACTTAAAAATGGTATTGCTTGCTGTTTTTAAAAATTGAGTGTTTTTGGTACCCGAGGAAAAAATGCGTGATGCCGGGGTCAGAAAAAATGGTGCCCAGAAGTGAAAATGTTTTTTTCATCTCAAATGCAAAAATGGATGCTAGGACATTAATCAGGGTGAAATTCCATACTTCAAAATGGTATTGCTTGCTGTTTTTAAAATTGAGTGTTTTTGGTCCCCGAGGAAAAACACGTGATGCCGCGGTCAGAAAAAATGGTGCCCAGAAGCGAAAACATTTTTTTCAAATCAAATGCAAAAATGGATGCTGGGACATGAATTGGGTTGAATTTCATATTTAAAAATGGTATTCCTTGCTGTTTTTAAAAATTGAGTGTTTTTGGTCCCTGAGGAAAAAAACCGTGATGCCGCGGTGAGAAAAAATGGTGCCTAGAACCGAAAAAAAAAATTTCATCTCAAATGCAAAAATGGATGCTAGGACATTAATCAGGGTGAAATTCCATACTTAAAAATGGTATTGCTTGCTGTTTTTAAAGATTGAGGGTTTTTGGTCCCCGAGGAAAAAACGGGGGATGCGGTCAGAAAAAATGGTGCCCAGAAGTGGGAAAAAAAATTTTCATCTCAAATGCAAAAATGGATGCTAGGACGTTAATCAGGGTGAAATTCCATACTTAAAAATAGTATTGCTTGCTGTTTTTAAAAATTGAGTGTTTTTGGTCCCCGAGGAAAAAATGCGTGATGCCGGGGTCAGAAAAAATAGTGCCCAGAAGTAAAAATGTTTTTTTCATCTCAAATGCAAAAATGGATGCTAGGACATTAATCAGGGTGAAATTCCATACTTAAAAATGGTATTGCTTGCTGTTTTTAAAATTTAGTGTTTTTGGTCCCCGAGGAAAAATGCATGATGCCGGGGTCAGAAAAAATGGTGCCCAGAAGTGAAAATTTTATTTTCATCTCAAATGCAAAAACGGATGCTAGGACATTAATCAGGGTGAAATTCCATACTTTAAAATGGTATTGCTTGCTGTTTTTAAAAATTGAGTGGTTTTGGTCCCCGAGGAAAAACGCGTGATGCCGGGGTCAGAAAAAATGGTGCCCAGAAGTGAAAAATTTTTTTTCATCTCAAATGCAAAAACGGATGCTAGGACATTAATCAGGGTGAAATTCCATACTTTAAAATGGTATTGCTTGCTGTTTTTAAAAATTGAGTGGTTTTGGTCCCCGAGGAAAAATGCATGATGCCGGGGTCAGAAAAAATGGTGCCCAGAAGTGAAAATTTTATTTTCATCTCAAATCCAAAAACAGATGCTAGGACGTTAATGAGGGTGAAATTCCATACTTAAAAATGGTATTGCTTGCTGTTTTTAAAAATTGAGTGTTTTTGGTCCCTGAGGAAAAAACGCGTGATGCCGGGGTCAGAAAAAATGGTGCCCAGAAGTGAAAAAAATTTTTTCATCTCAAATGCAAAAATGGATGCTGGGACATGAATCAGGGTGGAATTTCATACTTAAAAATGGTATTGCTTGCTGTTTTTAAAAATCGAGTGTTTTTGGTCCATGAGGAAAAAACGTGTGATGCCGGGGTCAGAAAAAATGGTGCCCAGAAGCGAAAAAATTTTTTTCAAGTCAAATGCAAAAATGGATGCTGGGACATGAATTGGGTTGAATTTCATACTTAAAAATGGTATTGCTTGCTGTTTTTAAAAATTGAGTGTTTTTGGTACCCGAGGAAAAAATGCGTGATGCCGGGGTCAGAAAAAATGGTGCCCAGAAGTGAAAATGTTTTTTTCATCTCAAATGCAAAAATGGATGCTAGGACATTAATCAGGGGGAAATTCCATACTTCAAAATGGTATTGCTTGCTGTTTTTAAAATTGAGTGTTTTTGGTCCCCGAGGAAAAACACGTGATGACGCGGTCAGAAAAAATGGTGCCCAGAAGCGAAAACATTTTTTTCAAATCAAATGCAAAAATGGATGCTGGGACATGAATTGGGTTGAATTTCATACTTAAAAATGGTATTCCTTGCTGTTTTTAAAAATTGAGTGTTTTTGGTCCCTGAGGAAAAAAACCGTGATGCCGCGGTGAGAAAAAATGGTGCCTAGAACCGAAAAAAAAAATTTCATCTCAAATGCAAAAATGGATGCTAGGACATTAATCAGGGTGAAATTCCATACTTAAAAATGGTATTGCTTGCTGTTTTTAAAGATTGAGGGTTTTTGGTCCCCGAGGAAAAACGCATGATGCCGGGGTCAGAAAAAATGGTGCCAGGAAGTGAAATTTTTTTTTTCATCTCAAATCCAAAAACGGATGCTAGGACGTTAATCAGGGTGAAATTCCATACTTAAAAATGGTATTGCTTGCTGTTTTTAAAAATTGAGTGTTTTTGGTCCCTGAGGAAAAAACGCGTGATGGCGGGGTCAGAAAAAATGGTGCCCAGAAGTGAAAAAAATTTTTTCATCTCAAATGCAAAAACGGATGCTGGGACATGAATCAGGGTGGAATTTTATACTTAAAAATGGTATTGCTTGCTGTTTTTAAAAATTGAGTATTTTTGGTCCCCGAGGAAAAAACGTGTGATGCCGGGGTCACCAAAAATGGTGCCCAGAAGTGAAAAAAAAATTTTCATCTCAAATGCAAAAACGGATGCTACGACATTAATCAGGGTGAAATTCCATACTTAAAAATGGTATTGCTTGCTGTTTTTAAAAATTTGAGTGTTTTTGGTCCCCGGGGAAGAACCGCGTGATGCCGGGGTCAGAAAAAATGGTGCCCAGAAGTGAAAAAATTTTTTCATCTCAAATGCAAAAACGGATGCTGGGAAAAAAATGCGTGATGCCGGGGTCAGAAAAAATGGTGCCAGAAGTGAAAAAAAATTTTTCATCTCAAATGCAAAAACGGATGCTGGGACATGAATCAGGGTGAATTCCATACTTAAAAATGGTATTGCTTGCTGTTTTTAAAAATTGAGTGTTTTTGGTCCCCGAGGAAAAACGCGTGATGCCGGGGTCAGAAAAAATGGTGCCCAGAAGTGAAAAAAATTTTTTCATCTCAAATCCAAAAATGGATGGAAGGACATCAATCAGGGTGAAATTCCACACTTAAAATGGTATTGCTTGCTGTTTTTAAAAATTGAGTGTTTTTGGTCCCCGAGGAAAAAACGCATGATGCCGGGGTCAGAAAAAATGGTGCCCAGAAGTAAAAAAAAAAATTTCATCTCAAATGCAAAAATGGATGCTAGGACATTAATCAGGGTGAAATTCCATACTTAAAAATGGTATTGCTTGCTGTTTTTAAAGATTGAGGGTTTTTGGTCCCCGAGGAAAAACGCATGATGCCGGGGTCAGAAAAAATGGTGCCAGGAAGTGAAATTTTTTTTTTCATCTCAAATCCAAAAACGGATGCTAGGACGTTAATCAGGGTGAAATTCCATACTTAAAAATGGTATTGCTTGCTGTTTTTAAAAATTGAGTGTTTTTGGTCCCTGAGGAAAAAACGCGTGATGGCGGGGTCAGAAAAAATGGTGCCCAGAAGTGAAAAAAATTTTTTCATCTCAAATGCAAAAACGGATGCTGGGACATGAATCAGGGTGGAATTTTATACTTAAAAATGGTATTGCTTGCTGTTTTTAAAAATTGAGTATTTTTGGTCCCCGAGGAAAAAACGTGTGATGCCGGGGTCACCAAAAATGGTGCCCAGAAGTGAAAAAAAAATTTTCATCTCAAATGCAAAAACGGATGCTACGACATTAATCAGGGTGAAATTCCATACTTAAAAATGGTATTGCTTGCTGTTTTTAAAAATTTGAGTGTTTTTGGTCCCCGGGGAAGAACCGCGTGATGCCGGGGTCAGAAAAAATGGTGCCCAGAAGTGAAAAAATTTTTTCATCTCAAATGCAAAAACGGATGCTGGGAAAAAAATGCGTGATGCCGGGGTCAGAAAAAATGGTGCCAGAAGTGAAAAAAAATTTTTCATCTCAAATGCAAAAACGGATGCTGGGACATGAATCAGGGTGAATTCCATACTTAAAAATGGTATTGCTTGCTGTTTTTAAAAATTGAGTGTTTTTGGTCCCCGAGGAAAAACGCGTGATGCCGGGGTCAGAAAAAATGGTGCCCAGAAGTGAAAAAAATTTTTTCATCTCAAATCCAAAAATGGATGGAAGGACATCAATCAGGGTGAAATTCCACACTTAAAATGGTATTGCTTGCTGTTTTTAAAAATTGAGTGTTTTTGGTCCCCGAGGAAAAAACGCATGATGCCGGGGTCAGAAAAAATGGTGCCCAGAAGTAAAAAAAAAAATTTCATCTCAAATGCAAAAATGTATGCTAGGACATTAATCAGGGTGAAATTCCATACTTAAAAATAGTATTGCTTGCTGTTTTTAAAAATTGAGTGTTTTTGGTCCCCGAGGAAAAAATGCGTGATGCCGGGGTCAGAAAAAATAGTGCCCAGAAGTAAAAATGTTTTTTTCATCTCAAATGCAAAAATGGATGCTAGGACATTAATCAGGGTGAAATTCCATACTTAAAAATGGTATTGCTTGCTGTTTTTAAAATTTAGTGTTTTTGGTCCCCGAGGAAAAACGCGTGATGCCGGGGTCAGAAAAAATGGTGCCCAGAAGTGAAAAATTTTTTTTCATCTCAAATGCAAAAACGGATGCTAGGACATTAATCAGGGTGAAATTCCATACTTAAAAATGGTATTGCTTGCTGTTTTTAAAAATTGAGTGGTTTTGGTCCCCGAGGAAAAACGCATGATGCCGGGGTCAGAAAAAATGGTGCCCAGAAGTAAAAAAAATTTTTTCATCTCAAATGCAAAAACGGATGCTGGGACATGAATCAGGGTGGAATTTCATACTTAAAAATGGTATTGCTTGCTGTTTTTAAAAATCGAGTGTTTTTGGTCCATGAGGAAAAAACGTGTGATGCCGGGGTCAGAAAAAATGGTGCCCAGAAGCGAAAAATTTTTTTTCAAGTCAAATGCAAAAATGGATGCTGGGACATGAATTGGGTTGAATTTCATACTTAAAAATGGTATTGCTTGCTGTTTTTTAAAATTGAGTGTTTTTGGTCCCCGAGGAAGAAACGTGTGATGCCGTGGTCAGAAAAAATGGTGCCCAGAAGCGAAAATTTTATTTTCATCTCAAATCCAAAAACAGATGCTAGGACGTTAATGAGGGTGAAATTCCATACTTAAAAATGGTATTGCTTGCTGTTTTTAAAAATTGAGTGTTTTTGGTACCCGAGGAAAAAATGCGTGATGCCGGGGTCAGAAAAAATGGTGCCCAGAAGTGAAAATGTTTTTTTCATCTCAAATGCAAAAATGGATGCTAGGACATTAATCAGGGTGAAATTCCATACTTCAAAATGGTATTGCTTGCTGTTTTTAAAATTGAGTGTTTTTGGTCCCCGAGGAAAAACACGTGATGCCGCGGTCAGAAAAAATGGTGCCCAGAAGCGAAAACATTTTTTTCAAATCAAATGCAAAAATGGATGCTGGGACATGAATTGGGTTGAATTTCATACTTAAAAATGGTATTCCTTGCTGTTTTTTAAAATTGAGTGTTTTTGGTCCCTGAGGAAAAAAACCGTGATGCCGCGGTGAGAAAAAATGGTGCCTAGAACCGAAAAAAAAATTTTCATCTCAAATGCAAAAATGGATGCTAGGACATTAATCAGGGTGAAATTCCATACTTAAAAATGGTATTGCTTGCTGTTTTTAAAGATTGAGGGTTTTTGGTCCCCGAGGAAAAACGCGTGATGCCGGGGTCAGAAAAAATGGTGCCAGGAAGTGAAATTTTTTTTTCATCTCAAATCCAAAAACGGATGCTAGGACGTTAATCAGGGTGAAATTCCATACTTAAAAATGGTATTGCTTGCTGTTTTTAAAAATTGAGTGTTTTTGGTCCCTGAGGAAAAAACGCGTGATGGCGGGGTCAGAAAAAATGGTGCCCAGAAGTGAAAAAAAAATTTTTCATCTCAAATGCAAAAACGGATGCTGGGACATGAATCAGGGTGGAATTTTATACTTAAAAATGGTATTGCTTGCTGTTTTTAAAAATTGAGTATTTTTGGTCCCCGAGGAAAAACGTGTGGTCAGAAAAAATGGTGCCCAGATGAAAAATTTTTTCATCTCAAATGCAAAAACGGATGCTAGGACATTAATCAGGGTGAAATTCCATACTTAAAAATGGTATTGCTTGCTGTTTTTAAAATTTAGTGTTTTTGGTACCCGAGGAAAAAACGTGTGATGCCAGGGTCAGAAAAAATGGTGCCCAGAAGTGAAAAATTTTTTTTCATCTCAAATGCAAAAACGGATGCTAGGACATTAATCAGGGTGAAATTCCATACTTAAAAATGGTATTGCTTGCTGTTTTTAAAAATTGAGTGTTTTTGGTACCCGAGGAAAAAACGTGTGATGCCGGGGTCAGAAAAAATGGTGCCCAGAAGTGAAAAAAATTCCATACTTAAAAAATTTTTTCATCTCAAATGCAAAAACGGATGCTAGGACATTGATCAGGGTGAAATTCCATACTTAAAAATGGTATTGCTTGCTGTTTTTAAAAATTGAGTGTTTTTGGTCCCCGAGGAAAAAACGTGTGATGCCGGGGTCAGAAAAAATGGTGCCCAGAAGTGAAAAAAAAATTTTCATCTCAAATGCAAAAATGTATGCTGGGACATGAATTGTGTTGAATTTCATACTTAAAAATGGTATTGCTTGCTGTCTTTAAAAATTGAGTGTTTTTGGTCCCCGAGGAAAAAATGTGTGATGCCGGGGTCAGAAAAAATGGTGCCCAGAAGTGAAAAAAATTTTTTCATCTCAAATGCAAAAACGGATGCTAGGACATTAATCAGGGTGAAATTCCAAACTAAAAATGGTATTGCTTTGGTGTTTTTAAAAATTTGAGTGTTTTTGGTCCCCGGGGAAGAACCGCGTGATGCCGGGGTCAGAAAAAGTGGTGCCCAGAAGTGGAAAAAAATTTTTTCATCTCAAATGCAAAAACGGATGCTGGGAAAAAAATGCGTGATGCCGGGGTCAGAAAAAATGGTGCCAGAAGTGAAAAAAAAATTTTCATCTCAAATGCAAAAACGGATGCTGGGACATGAATCAGGGTGGAATTCCATACTTAAAAATGGTATTGCTTGCTGTTTTTAAAAATTGAGTGTTTTTGGTCCCCGAGGAAAAACGCGTGATGCCGGGGTCAGAAAAAATGGTGCCCAGAAGTGAAAAAATTTTTTTCATCTCAAATCCAAAAATGGATGGAAGGACATCAATCAGGGTGAAATTCCACACTTAAAATGGTATTGCTTGCTGTTTTTAAAAATTGAGTGTTTTTGGTCCCTGAGGAAAAAACGCGTGATGGCGGGGTCAGAAAAAATGGTGCCCAGAAGTGAAAAAAAAATTTTTCATCTCAAATGCAAAAACGGATGCTGGGACATGAATCAGGGTGGAATTTTATACTTAAAAATGGTATTGCTTGCTGTTTTTAAAAATTGAGTATTTTTGGTCCCCGAGGAAAAACGTGTGGTCAGAAAAAATGGTGCCCAGATGAAAAATTTTTTCATCTCAAATGCAAAAACGGATGCTAGGACATTAATCAGGGTGAAATTCCATACTTAAAAATGGTATTGCTTGCTGTTTTTAAAATTTAGTGTTTTTGGTCCCCGAGGAAAAACGTGTGATGCCAGGGTCAGAAAAAATGGTGCCCAGAAGTGAAAAATTTTTTTTTCATCTCAAATGCAAAAACGGATGCTAGGACATTAATCAGGGTGAAATTCCATACTTAAAAATGGTATTGCTTGCTGTTTTTAAAAATTGAGTGTTTTTGGTCCCTGAGGAAAAAACGCGTGATGCCGGTCAGAAAAAATGGTGCCCAGAAGTAAAAAAAAAAATTTCATCTCAAATGCAAAAATGTATGCTAGGACATTAATCAGGGTGAAATTCCATACTTAAAAATAGTATTGCTTGCTGTTTTTAAAAATTGAGTGTTTTTGGTCCCCGAGGAAAAAATGCGTGATGCCGGGGTCAGAAAAAATAGTGCCCAGAAGTAAAAATGTTTTTTTCATCTCAAATGCAAAAATGGATGCTAGGACATTAATCAGGGTGAAATTCCATACTTAAAAATGGTATTGCTTGCTGTTTTTAAAATTTAGTGTTTTTGGTCCCCGAGGAAAAACGCGTGATGCCGGGGTCAGAAAAAATGGTGCCCAGAAGTGAAAAATTTTTTTTCATCTCAAATGCAAAAACGGATGCTAGGACATTAATCAGGCTGAAATTCCATACTTTAAAATGGTATTGCTTGCTGTTTTTAAAAATTGAGTGGTTTTGGTCCCCGAGGAAAAACGCATGATGCCGGGGTCAGAAAAAATGGTGCCCAGAAGTGAAAATTTTATTTTCATCTCAAATCCAAAAACAGATGCTAGGACGTTAATGAGGGTGAAATTCCATACTTAAAAATGGTATTGCTTGCTGTTTTTAAAAATTGAGTGTTTTTGGTCCCTGAGGAAAAAACGCATGATGCCGGGGTCAGAAAAAATGGTGCCCAGAAGTGAAAATTTTATTTTCATCTCAAATCCAAAAACAGATGCTAGGACGTTAATCAGGGTGAAATTCCATATTTAAAAATGGTATTGCTTGCTGTTTTTAAAAATTGAGTGTTTTTTTTCCCTGAGGAAAAAACGCGTGATGAAAAAATGGTGCCCAGAAGTGAAAAAAAAATTTTCATCTCAAATGCAAAAACGGATGCTAGGACATTAATCAGGGTGAAATTCCATATTTAAAAATGGTATTGCTTGCTGTTTTTAAAAATTGAGTGTTTTTGGTCCCCGAGGAAAAACGCATGATGCCGGGGTCAGAAAAAATGGTGCCGAGAAGCGAAAATTTTATTTTCATCTCAAATCCAAAAACAGATGCTAGGATGTTAATCAGGGTGAAATTCCATACTTTAAAATGGTATTGCTTGCTGTTTTTAAAAATTGAGTGTTTTTGGTCCCCGAGGAAAAACGCGTGATGCCGTGGTCAGAAAAAATGGTGCCCAGAAGTGAAAAAAAATTTTTCATCTCAAATGCAAAAACGGATGCTAGGACATTGATAAGGGTGGAATTCCATACTTAAAAATGGTACTGCTTGCTGTTTTTAAAAATTGAGTGTTTTTGGTACCCAATGAAAAAACGTGTGATGCTGGGGTCAGAAAAAATGGTGCCCAGAGTGAAAAAAATTCCATACTTAAAAAATTTTTTCATCTCAAATGCAAAAACGGATGCTGGGACATGAATCAGGGTGGAATTTCATACTTAAAAATGGTATTGCTTGCTGTTTTTAAAAATTGAGTGTTTTTGGTCCCCGAGGAAAAAAACGTGTGATGCCGGGGTCAGAAAAAATGGTACCCAGAAGTGAAAAAAATTTTTTCATCTCAAATGCAAAAACGGATGCTGGGACATGAATCAGGGTGGAATTCCATAATTTAAAATGGTATTGCTTGCTGTTTTTAAAAATTGAGTGTTTTTGGTCCCCGAGGAAAAAACGTGTGATGCCGGGGTCAGAAAAAATGGTGCCCAGAAGTGAAAAAAAAATTTTCCTCTCAAATGCAAAAACAGATGCTGGGACATGAATCAGGGTGGAATTTCATTCTTAAAAATGGTATTGCTTGCTGTTTTTAAAAATTGAGTGTTTTTGGTCCCCGAGGAAAAAACGCATGATGCCTGGGTCAGAAAAAATGGTGCCCAGAAGTAAAAAAAAAAATTTCATCTCAAATGCAAAAATGTATGCTAGGACATTAATCAGGGTGAAATTCCATACTTAAAAATAGTATTGCTTGCTGTTTTTAAAAATTGAGTGTTTTTGGTCCCCGAGGAAAAAATGCGTGATGCCGGGGTCAGAAAAAATAGTGCCCAGAAGTAAAAATGTTTTTTTCATCTCAAATGCAAAAATGGATGCTAGGACATTAATCAGGGTGAAATTCCATACTTAAAAATGGTATTGCTTGCTGTTTTTAAAATTTAGTGTTTTTGGTCCCCGAGGAAAAACGCGTGATGCCGGGGTCAGAAAAAATGGTGCCCAGAAGTGAAAAATTTTTTTTCATCTCAAATGCAAAAACGGATGCTAGGACATTAATCAGGGTGAAATTCCATACTTAAAAATGGTATTGCTTGCTGTTTTTAAAAATTGAGTGGTTTTGGTCCCCGAGGAAAAACGCATGATGCCGGGGTCAGAAAAAATGGTGCCCAGAAGTGAAAAAAAAATTTTCATCTCAAATGCAAAAACGGATGCTGGGACATGAATCAGGGTGGAATTTCATACTTAAAAATGGTATTGCTTGCTGTTTTTAAAAATCGAGTGTTTTTGGTCCATGAGGAAAAAACGTGTGATGCCGGGGTCAGAAAAAATGGTGCCCAGAAGCGAAAAATTTTTTTTCAAGTCAAATGCAAAAATGGATGCTGGGACATGAATTGGGTTGAATTTCATACTTAAAAATGGTATTGCTTGCTGTTTTTTAAAATTGAGTGTTTTTGGTCCCCGAGGAAGAAACGCGTGATGCCGGGGTCAGAAAAAATGGTGCCCAGAAGTGAAAAAAAAAATTTCATCTGAAATGCAAAAATGGATGCTAGGACATTAATCAGGGTGAAATTCCATACTTAAAAATGGTATTGCTTGCTGTTTTTAAAAATTGAGTGTTTTTGGTACCCGAGGAAAAAACGTGTGATGCCGGTCAGAAAAAATAGTGCCCAGAAGTGAAAATGTTTTTTTCATCTCAAATGCAAAAATGGATGCTAGGACATTAATCAGGGTGAAATTCCATACTTAAAAATGGTATTGCTTGCTGTTTTTAAAATTTAGTGTTTTTGGTCCCCGAGGAAAAACGCGTGATGCCGGGGTCAGAAAAAATGGTGCCCAGAAGTGAAAAATTTTTTTTCATCTCAAATGCAAAAACGGATGCTAGGACATTAATCAGGGTGAAATTCCATACTTAAAAATGGTATTGCTTGCTGTTTTTAAAAATTGAGTGTTTTTGGTACCCGAGGAAAAAACGTGTGATGCCGGTCAGAAAAAATAGTGCCCAGAAGTGAAAATGTTTTTTTCATCTCAAATGCAAAAATGGATGCTAGGACATTAATCAGGGTGAAATTCCATACTTAAAAATGGTATTGCTTGCTGTTTTTAAAATTTAGTGTTTTTGGTCCCCGAGGAAAAACGCGTGATGCCGGGGTCAGAAAAAATGGTGCCCAGAAGTGAAAAATTTTTTTTCATCTCAAATGCAAAAACGGATGCTAGGACATTAATCAGGGTGAAATTCCATACTTAAAAATGGTATTGCTTGCTGTTTTTAAAATTTAGTGTTTTTGGTCCCCGAGGAAAAACGCATGATGCCGGGGTCAGAAAAAATGGTGCCCAGAAGTGAAAAAAATTTTTTCATCTCAAATCCAAAAATGGATGGAAGGACATCAATCTGGGTGAAATTCCACACTTAAAATGGTATTGCTTGCTGTTTTTAAAAATTGAGTGTTTTTGGTCCCTGAGGAAAAAACGCGTGATGCCGGTCAGAAAAAATGGTGATCAGAAGTGAAAAAAAAATTTTCATCTCAAATGCAAAAACGGATGCTGGGACATGAATCAGGGTGGAATTTCATACTTAAAAATGGTATTGCTTGCTGTTTTTAAAAATTGAGTGTTTTTGGTCCCCGAGGAAAAAACGCATGATGCCGGGGTCAGAAAAAATGGTGCCCAGAAGTAAAAAAAAAAATTTCATCTCAAATGCAAAAATGTATGCTAGGACATTAATCAGGGTGAAATTCCATACTTAAAAATAGTATTGCTTGCTGTTTTTAAAAATTGAGTGTTTTTGGTCCCCGAGGAAAAAATGCGTGATGCCGGGGTCAGAAAAAATAGTGCCCAGAAGTAAAAATGTTTTTTTCATCTCAAATGCAAAAATGGATGCTAGGACATTAATCAGGGTGAAATTCCATAGTTAAAAATGGTATTGCTTGCTGTTTTTAAAATTTAGTGTTTTTGGTCCCCGAGGAAAAACGCGTGATGCCGGGGTCAGAAAAAATGGTGCCCAGAAGTGAAAAAAAAAATTTCATCTGAAATGCAAAAACGGATGCTGGGACATTAATCAGGGTGAAATTCCATACTTAAAAATGGTATTGCTTGCTGTTTTTAAAAATTGAGTGTTTTTGGTACCCGAGGAAAAAACGTGTGATGCCGGTCAGAAAAAATAGTGCCCAGAAGTGAAAATGTTTTTTTCATCTCAAATGCAAAAATGGATGCTAGGACATTAATCAGGGTGAAATTCCATACTTAAAAATGGTATTGCTTGCTGTTTTTAAAATTTAGTGTTTTTGGTCCCCGAGGAAAAACGCGTGATGCCGGGGTCAGAAAAAATGGTGCCCAGAAGTGAAAAATTTTTTTTCATCTCAAATGCAAAAACGGATGCTAGGACATTAATCAGGGTGAAATTCCATACTTAAAAATGGTATTGCTTGCTGTTTTTAAAATTTAGTGTTTTTGGTCCCCGAGGAAAAACGCATGATGCCGGGGTCAGAAAAAATGGTGCCCAGAAGTGAAAATTTTATTTTCATCTCAAATCCAAAAACAGATGCTAGGACGTTAATGAGGGTGAAATTCCATACTTAAAAATGGTATTGCTTGCTGTTTTTAAAAATTGAGTGTTTTTGGTCCCTGAGGAAAAAACGCGTGATGCCGGGGTCAGAAAAAATGGTGCCCAGAAGCGAAAAATTTTTTTTCAAGTCAAATGCAAAAATGGATGCTGGGACATGAATCAGGGTGAAATTCCATACTTAAAAATGGTATTGCTTGCTGTTTTTAAAAATTGAGTGTTTTTGGTACACGAGGAAAAAACGTGTGATGCCGGGGTCAGAAAAAATCGTGCCCAGAAGTGAAAAAAATTCCATACCTAAAAATTTTTTTCATCTCAAATGCAAAAACGGATGCTAGGACATTGATCAGGGTGAAATTCCATACTTAAAAATGGTATTGCTTGCTGTTTTTAAAAATTGAGTGTTTTTGGTCCCCGAGGAAAAAACGCGTGATGCCGGGGTCAGAAAAAATGGTGCCCAGAAGTGAAAAAAAAATTTTCATCTCAAATGCAAAAACGAATGCTACGACATTAATCAAGGTGAAATTCCATACTTAAAAATGGTATTGCTTGCTGTTTTTTAAAATTGAGTGTTTTTGGTCCCCGAGGAAAAAAACCGTGATGCCGCGGTTAGAAAAAATGGTGCCCAGAAGTGAAAAAAAATTTTTCTGGTCAAATGCAAAAATGTATGCTGGGACATGAATTGTGTTGAATTTCATACTTAAAAATGGTATTGCTTGCTGTCTTTAAAAATTGAGTGTTTTTGGTCCCCGAGGAAAAAATGTGTGATGCCGGGGTCAGAAAAAATGGTGCCCAGAAGTGAAAAAATTTTTTTCATCTCAAATGCAAAAACGGATGCTGGGAAAAAAATGCGTGATGCCGGGGTCAGAAAAAATGGTGCCAGAAGTGAAAAAAAATTTTTCATCTCAAATGCAAAAATGGATGCTGGGACATGAATCAGGGTGGAATTCCATACTTAAAAATGGTATTGCTTGCTGTTTTTAAAAATTGAGTGTTTTTGGTCCCCGAGGAAAAACGCGTGATGCCGGGGTCAGAAAAAATGGTGCCCAGAAGTGAAAAAAAATTTTTCATCTCAAATCCAAAAATGGATGGAAGGACATCAATCAGGGTGAAATTCCACACTTAAAATGGTATTGCTTGCTGTTTTTAAAAATTGAGTGTTTTTGGTCCCTGAGGAAAAAACGCGTGATGCCGGTCAGAAAAAATGGTGATCAGAAGTGAAAAAAAAATTTTCATCTCAAATGCAAAAACGGATGCTGGGACATGAATCAGGGTGGAATTTCATACTTAAAAATGGTATTGCTTGCTGTTTTTAAAAATTGAGTGTTTTTGGTCCCCGAGGAAAAAACGCATGATGCCGGGGGTCAGAAAAAATGGTGCCCAGAAGTAAAAAAAAAAAATTTCATCTCAAATGCAAAAATGTATGCTAGGACATTAATCAGGGTGAAATTCCATACTTAAAAATAGTATTGCTTGCTGTTTTTAAAAATTGAGTGTTTTTGGTCCCCGAGGAAAAAATGCGTGATGCCGGGGTCAGAAAAAATAGTGCCCAGAAGTAAAAATGTTTTTTTCATCTCAAATGCAAAAATGGATGCTAGGACATTAATCAGGGTGAAATTCCATACTTAAAAATGGTATTGCTTGCTGTTTTTAAAATTTAGTGTTTTTGGTCCCCAAGGAAAAACGCGTGATGCCGGGGTCAGAAAAAATGGTGCCCAGAAGTGAAAAATTTTTTTTCATCTCAAATGCAAAAACGGATGCTAGGACATTAATCAGGGTGAAATTCCATACTTTAAAATGGTATTGCTTGCTGTTTTTAAAAATTGAGTGGTTTTGGTCCCCGAGGAAAAATGCATGATGCCGGGGTCAGAAAAAATGGTGCCCAGAAGTGAAAATTTTATTTTCATCTCAAATCCAAAAACAGATGCTAGGACGTTAATGAGGGTGAAATTCCATACTTAAAAATGGTATTGCTTGCTGTTTTTAAAAATTGAGTGTTTTTGGTCCCTGAGGAAAAAACGCGTGATGCCGGGGTCAGAAAAAATGGTGCCCAGAAGTGAAAAAAAATTTTTCATCTCAAATGCAAAAATGGATGCTGGGACATGAATCAGGGTGGAATTTCATACTTAAAAATGGTATTGCTTGCTGTTTTTAAAAATCGAGTGTTTTTGGTCCATGAGGAAAAAACGTGTGATGCCGGGGTCAGAAAAAATGGTGCCCAGAAGCGAAAAAATTTTTTTCAAGTCAAATGCAAAAATGGATGCTGGGACATGAATTGGGTTGAATTTCATACTTAAAAATGGTATTGCTTGCTGTTTTTTAAAATTGAGTGTTTTTGGTCCCCGAGGAAGAAACGCGTGATGCCGTGGTCAGAAAAAATGGTGCCCAGAAGTGAAAAAAAAATTTCATCTGAAATGCAAAAACGGATGCTAGGACATTAATCAGGGTGAAATTCCATACTTAAAAATGGTATTGCTTGCTGTTTTTAAAAATTGAGTGTTTTTGGTACCCGAGGAAAAAATGCGTGATGCCGGGGTCAGAAAAAATGGTGCCCAGAAGTGAAAATGTTTTTTTCATCTCAAATGCAAAAATGGATGCTAGGACATTAATCAGGGTGAAATTCCATACTTCAAAATGGTATTGCTTGCTGTTTTTAAAATTGAGTGTTTTTGGTCCCCGAGGAAAAACACGTGATGCCGCGGTCAGAAAAAATGGTGCCCAGAAGCGAAAACATTTTTTTCAAATCAAATGCAAAAATGGATGCTGGGACATGAATTGGGTTGAATTTCATATTTAAAAATGGTATTCCTTGCTGTTTTTAAAAATTGAGTGTTTTTGGTCCCTGAGGAAAAAAACCGTGATGCCGCGGTGAGAAAAAATGGTGCCTAGAACCGAAAAAAAAAATTTCATCTCAAATGCAAAAATGGATGCTAGGACATTAATCAGGGTGAAATTCCATACTTAAAAATGGTATTGCTTGCTGTTTTTAAAGATTGAGGGTTTTTGGTCCCCGAGGAAAAAACGGGGGATGCGGTCAGAAAAAATGGTGCCCAGAAGTGGGAAAAAAAATTTTCATCTCAAATGCAAAAATGGATGCTAGGACGTTAATCAGGGTGAAATTCCATACTTAAAAATAGTATTGCTTGCTGTTTTTAAAAATTGAGTGTTTTTGGTCCCCGAGGAAAAAATGCGTGATGCCGGGGTCAGAAAAAATAGTGCCCAGAAGTAAAAATGTTTTTTTCATCTCAAATGCAAAAATGGATGCTAGGACATTAATCAGGGTGAAATTCCATACTTAAAAATGGTATTGCTTGCTGTTTTTAAAATTTAGTGTTTTTGGTCCCCGAGGAAAAATGCATGATGCCGGGGTCAGAAAAAATGGTGCCCAGAAGTGAAAATTTTATTTTCATCTCAAATGCAAAAACGGATGCTAGGACATTAATCAGGGTGAAATTCCATACTTTAAAATGGTATTGCTTGCTGTTTTTAAAAATTGAGTGGTTTTGGTCCCCGAGGAAAAACGCGTGATGCCGGGGTCAGAAAAAATGGTGCCCAGAAGTGAAAAATTTTTTTTCATCTCAAATGCAAAAACGGATGCTAGGACATTAATCAGGGTGAAATTCCATACTTTAAAATGGTATTGCTTGCTGTTTTTAAAAATTGAGTGGTTTTGGTCCCCGAGGAAAAATGCATGATGCCGGGGTCAGAAAAAATGGTGCCCAGAAGTGAAAATTTTATTTTCATCTCAAATCCAAAAACAGATGCTAGGACGTTAATGAGGGTGAAATTCCATACTTAAAAATGGTATTGCTTGCTGTTTTTAAAAATTGAGTGTTTTTGGTCCCTGAGGAAAAAATGCGTGATGCCGGGGTCAGAAAAAATGGTGCCCAGAAGTGAAAAAAATTTTTTCATCTCAAATGCAAAAATGGATGCTGGGACATGAATCAGGGTGGAATTTCATACTTAAAAATGGTATTGCTTGCTGTTTTTAAAAATCGAGTGTTTTTGGTCCATGAGGAAAAAACGTGTGATGCCGGGGTCAGAAAAAATGGTGCCCAGAAGCGAAAAAATTTTTTTCAAGTCAAATGCAAAAATGGATGCTGGGACATGAATTGGGTTGAATTTCATACTTAAAAATGGTATTGCTTGCTGTTTTTAAAAATTGAGTGTTTTTGGTACCCGAGGAAAAAATGCGTGATGCCGGGGTCAGAAAAAATGGTGCCCAGAAGTGAAAATGTTTTTTTCATCTCAAATGCAAAAATGGATGCTAGGACATTAATCAGGGGGAAATTCCATACTTCAAAATGGTATTGCTTGCTGTTTTTAAAATTGAGTGTTTTTGGTCCCCGAGGAAAAACACGTGATGACGCGGTCAGAAAAAATGGTGCCCAGAAGCGAAAACATTTTTTTCAAATCAAATGCAAAAATGGATGCTGGGACATGAATTGGGTTGAATTTCATACTTAAAAATGGTATTCCTTGCTGTTTTTAAAAATTGAGTGTTTTTGGTCCCTGAGGAAAAAAACCGTGATGCCGCGGTGAGAAAAAATGGTGCCTAGAACCGAAAAAAAAAATTTCATCTCAAATGCAAAAATGGATGCTAGGACATTAATCAGGGTGAAATTCCATACTTAAAAATGGTATTGCTTGCTGTTTTTAAAGATTGAGGGTTTTTGGTCCCCGAGGAAAAACGCATGATGCCGGGGTCAGAAAAAATGGTGCCAGGAAGTGAAATTTTTTTTTTCATCTCAAATCCAAAAACGGATGCTAGGACGTTAATCAGGGTGAAATTCCATACTTAAAAATGGTATTGCTTGCTGTTTTTAAAAATTGAGTGTTTTTGGTCCCTGAGGAAAAAACGCGTGATGGCGGGGTCAGAAAAAATGGTGCCCAGAAGTGAAAAAAATTTTTTCATCTCAAATGCAAAAACGGATGCTGGGACATGAATCAGGGTGGAATTTTATACTTAAAAATGGTATTGCTTGCTGTTTTTAAAAATTGAGTATTTTTGGTCCCCGAGGAAAAAACGTGTGATGCCGGGGTCACCAAAAATGGTGCCCAGAAGTGAAAAAAAAATTTTCATCTCAAATGCAAAAACGGATGCTACGACATTAATCAGGGTGAAATTCCATACTTAAAAATGGTATTGCTTGCTGTTTTTAAAAATTTGAGTGTTTTTGGTCCCCGGGGAAGAACCGCGTGATGCCGGGGTCAGAAAAAATGGTGCCCAGAAGTGAAAAAATTTTTTCATCTCAAATGCAAAAACGGATGCTGGGAAAAAAATGCGTGATGCCGGGGTCAGAAAAAATGGTGCCAGAAGTGAAAAAAAATTTTTCATCTCAAATGCAAAAACGGATGCTGGGACATGAATCAGGGTGAATTCCATACTTAAAAATGGTATTGCTTGCTGTTTTTAAAAATTGAGTGTTTTTGGTCCCCGAGGAAAAACGCGTGATGCCGGGGTCAGAAAAAATGGTGCCCAGAAGTGAAAAAAATTTTTTCATCTCAAATCCAAAAATGGATGGAAGGACATCAATCAGGGTGAAATTCCACACTTAAAATGGTATTGCTTGCTGTTTTTAAAAATTGAGTGTTTTTGGTCCCCGAGGAAAAAACGCATGATGCCGGGGTCAGAAAAAATGGTGCCCAGAAGTAAAAAAAAAAATTTCATCTCAAATGCAAAAATGTATGCTAGGACATTAATCAGGGTGAAATTCCATACTTAAAAATAGTATTGCTTGCTGTTTTTAAAAATTGAGTGTTTTTGGTCCCCGAGGAAAAAATGCGTGATGCCGGGGTCAGAAAAAATAGTGCCCAGAAGTAAAAATGTTTTTTTCATCTCAAATGCAAAAATGGATGCTAGGACATTAATCAGGGTGAAATTCCATACTTAAAAATGGTATTGCTTGCTGTTTTTAAAATTTAGTGTTTTTGGTCCCCGAGGAAAAACGCGTGATGCCGGGGTCAGAAAAAATGGTGCCCAGAAGTGAAAAATTTTTTTTCATCTCAAATGCAAAAACGGATGCTAGGACATTAATCAGGGTGAAATTCCATACTTAAAAATGGTATTGCTTGCTGTTTTTAAAAATTGAGTGGTTTTGGTCCCCGAGGAAAAACGCATGATGCCGGGGTCAGAAAAAATGGTGCCCAGAAGTAAAAAAAAAAATTTCATCTCAAATGCAAAAATGTATGCTAGGACATTAATCAGGGTGAAATTCCATACTTAAAAATAGTATTGCTTGCTGTTTTTAAAAATTGAGTGTTTTTGGTCCCTGAGGAAAAAACGCGTGATGCCGGGGTCAGAAAAAATGGTGCCCAGAAGTGAAAAAAATTTTTTCATCTCAAATGCAAAAACGGATGCTGGGACATGAATCAGGGTGGAATTTCATACTTAAAAATGGTATTGCTTGCTGTTTTTAAAAATCGAGTGTTTTTGGTCCATGAGGAAAAAACGTGTGATGCCGGGGTCAGAAAAAATGGTGCCCAGAAGCGAAAAATTTTTTTTCAAGTCAAATGCAAAAATGGATGCTGGGACATGAATTGGGTTGAATTTCATACTTAAAAATGGTATTGCTTGCTGTTTTTTAAAATTGAGTGTTTTTGGTCCCCGAGGAAGAAACGTGTGATGCCGTGGTCAGAAAAAATGGTGCCCAGAAGCGAAAATTTTATTTTCATCTCAAATCCAAAAACAGATGCTAGGACGTTAATGAGGGTGAAATTCCATACTTAAAAATGGTATTGCTTGCTGTTTTTAAAAATTGAGTGTTTTTGGTACCCGAGGAAAAAATGCGTGATGCCGGGGTCAGAAAAAATGGTGCCCAGAAGTGAAAATGTTTTTTTCATCTCAAATGCAAAAACGGATGCTAGGACATTAATCAGGGTGAAATTCCATACTTAAAAATGGTATTGCTTGCTGTTTTTAAAATTTAGTGTTTTTGGTCCCCGAGGAAAAACGCATGATGCCGGGGTCAGAAAAAATGGTGCCCAGAAGTGAAAAAAATTTTTTCATCTCAAATCCAAAAATGGATGGAAGGACATCAATCTGGGTGAAATTCCACACTTAAAATGGTATTGCTTGCTGTTTTTAAAAATTGAGTGTTTTTGGTCCCTGAGGAAAAAACGCGTGATGCCGGTCAGAAAAAATGGTGATCAGAAGTGAAAAAAAAATTTTCATCTCAAATGCAAAAACGGATGCTGGGACATGAATCAGGGTGGAATTTCATACTTAAAAATGGTATTGCTTGCTGTTTTTAAAAATTGAGTGTTTTTGGTCCCCGAGGAAAAAACGCATGATGCCGGGGTCAGAAAAAATGGTGCCCAGAAGTAAAAAAAAAAATTTCATCTCAAATGCAAAAATGTATGCTAGGACATTAATCAGGGTGAAATTCCATACTTAAAAATAGTATTGCTTGCTGTTTTTAAAAATTGAGTGTTTTTGGTCCCCGAGGAAAAAATGCGTGATGCCGGGGTCAGAAAAAATAGTGCCCAGAAGTAAAAATGTTTTTTTCATCTCAAATGCAAAAATGGATGCTAGGACATTAATCAGGGTGAAATTCCATAGTTAAAAATGGTATTGCTTGCTGTTTTTAAAATTTAGTGTTTTTGGTCCCCGAGGAAAAACGCGTGATGCCGGGGTCAGAAAAAATGGTGCCCAGAAGTGAAAAAAAAAATTTCATCTGAAATGCAAAAACGGATGCTAGGACATTAATCAGGGTGAAATTCCATACTTAAAAATGGTATTGCTTGCTGTTTTTAAAAATTGAGTGTTTTTGGTACCCGAGGAAAAAACGTGTGATGCCGGTCAGAAAAAATAGTGCCCAGAAGTGAAAATGTTTTTTTCATCTCAAATGCAAAAATGGATGCTAGGACATTAATCAGGGTGAAATTCCATACTTAAAAATGGTATTGCTTGCTGTTTTTAAAATTTAGTGTTTTTGGTCCCCGAGGAAAAACGCGTGATGCCGGGGTCAGAAAAAATGGTGCCCAGAAGTGAAAAATTTTTTTTCATCTCAAATGCAAAAACGGATGCTAGGACATTAATCAGGGTGAAATTCCATACTTAAAAATGGTATTGCTTGCTGTTTTTAAAATTTAGTGTTTTTGGTCCCCGAGGAAAAACGCATGATGCCGGGGTCAGAAAAAATGGTGCCCAGAAGTGAAAATTTTATTTTCATCTCAAATCCAAAAACAGATGCTAGGACGTTAATGAGGGTGAAATTCCATACTTAAAAATGGTATTGCTTGCTGTTTTTAAAAATTGAGTGTTTTTGGTCCCTGAGGAAAAAACGCGTGATGCCGGGGTCAGAAAAAATGGTGCCCAGAAGCGAAAAATTTTTTTTCAAGTCAAATGCAAAAATGGATGCTGGGACATGAATCAGGGTGAAATTCCATACTTAAAAATGGTATTGCTTGCTGTTTTTAAAAATTGAGTGTTTTTGGTACACGAGGAAAAAACGTGTGATGCCGGGGTCAGAAAAAATCGTGCCCAGAAGTGAAAAAAATTCCATACCTAAAAATTTTTTTCATCTCAAATGCAAAAACGGATGCTAGGACATTGATCAGGGTGAAATTCCATACTTAAAAATGGTATTGCTTGCTGTTTTTAAAAATTGAGTGTTTTTGGTCCCCGAGGAAAAAACGCGTGATGCCGGGGTCAGAAAAAATGGTGCCCAGAAGTGAAAAAAAAATTTTCATCTCAAATGCAAAAACGAATGCTACGACATTAATCAAGGTGAAATTCCATACTTAAAAATGGTATTGCTTGCTGTTTTTTAAAATTGAGTGTTTTTGGTCCCCGAGGAAAAAAACCGTGATGCCGCGGTTAGAAAAAATGGTGCCCAGAAGTGAAAAAAAATTTTTCTGGTCAAATGCAAAAATGTATGCTGGGACATGAATTGTGTTGAATTTCATACTTAAAAATGGTATTGCTTGCTGTCTTTAAAAATTGAGTGTTTTTGGTCCCCGAGGAAAAAATGTGTGATGCCGGGGTCAGAAAAAATGGTGCCCAGAAGTGAAAAAATTTTTTTCATCTCAAATGCAAAAACGGATGCTGGGAAAAAAATGCGTGATGCCGGGGTCAGAAAAAATGGTGCCAGAAGTGAAAAAAAATTTTTCATCTCAAATGCAAAAACGGATGCTGGGACATGAATCAGGGTGGAATTCCATACTTAAAAATGGTATTGCTTGCTGTTTTTAAAAATTGAGTGTTTTTGGTCCCCGAGGAAAAACGCGTGATGCCGGGGTCAGAAAAAATGGTGCCCAGAAGTGAAAAAAAATTTTTCATCTCAAATCCAAAAATGGATGGAAGGACATCAATCAGGGTGAAATTCCACACTTAAAATGGTATTGCTTGCTGTTTTTAAAAATTGAGTGTTTTTGGTCCCTGAGGAAAAAACGCGTGATGCCGGTCAGAAAAAATGGTGATCAGAAGTGAAAAAAAAATTTTCATCTCAAATGCAAAAACGGATGCTGGGACATGAATCAGGGTGGAATTTCATACTTAAAAATGGTATTGCTTGCTGTTTTTAAAAATTGAGTGTTTTTGGTCCCCGAGGAAAAAACGCATGATGCCGGGGGTCAGAAAAAATGGTGCCCAGAAGTAAAAAAAAAAAATTTCATCTCAAATGCAAAAATGTATGCTAGGACATTAATCAGGGTGAAATTCCATACTTAAAAATAGTATTGCTTGCTGTTTTTAAAAATTGAGTGTTTTTGGTCCCCGAGGAAAAAATGCGTGATGCCGGGGTCAGAAAAAATAGTGCCCAGAAGTAAAAATGTTTTTTTCATCTCAAATGCAAAAATGGATGCTAGGACATTAATCAGGGTGAAATTCCATACTTAAAAATGGTATTGCTTGCTGTTTTTAAAATTTAGTGTTTTTGGTCCCCAAGGAAAAACGCGTGATGCCGGGGTCAGAAAAAATGGTGCCCAGAAGTGAAAAATTTTTTTTCATCTCAAATGCAAAAACGGATGCTAGGACATTAATCAGGGTGAAATTCCATACTTTAAAATGGTATTGCTTGCTGTTTTTAAAAATTGAGTGGTTTTGGTCCCCGAGGAAAAATGCATGATGCCGGGGTCAGAAAAAATGGTGCCCAGAAGTGAAAATTTTATTTTCATCTCAAATCCAAAAACAGATGCTAGGACGTTAATGAGGGTGAAATTCCATACTTAAAAATGGTATTGCTTGCTGTTTTTAAAAATTGAGTGTTTTTGGTCCCTGAGGAAAAAACGCGTGATGCCGGGGTCAGAAAAAATGGTGCCCAGAAGTGAAAAAAAATTTTTCATCTCAAATGCAAAAATGGATGCTGGGACATGAATCAGGGTGGAATTTCATACTTAAAAATGGTATTGCTTGCTGTTTTTAAAAATCGAGTGTTTTTGGTCCATGAGGAAAAAACGTGTGATGCCGGGGTCAGAAAAAATGGTGCCCAGAAGCGAAAAAATTTTTTTCAAGTCAAATGCAAAAATGGATGCTGGGACATGAATTGGGTTGAATTTCATACTTAAAAATGGTATTGCTTGCTGTTTTTTAAAATTGAGTGTTTTTGGTCCCCGAGGAAGAAACGCGTGATGCCGTGGTCAGAAAAAATGGTGCCCAGAAGTGAAAAAAAAATTTCATCTGAAATGCAAAAACGGATGCTAGGACATTAATCAGGGTGAAATTCCATACTTAAAAATGGTATTGCTTGCTGTTTTTAAAAATTGAGTGTTTTTGGTACCCGAGGAAAAAATGCGTGATGCCGGGGTCAGAAAAAATGGTGCCCAGAAGTGAAAATGTTTTTTTCATCTCAAATGCAAAAATGGATGCTAGGACATTAATCAGGGTGAAATTCCATACTTCAAAATGGTATTGCTTGCTGTTTTTAAAATTGAGTGTTTTTGGTCCCCGAGGAAAAACACGTGATGCCGCGGTCAGAAAAAATGGTGCCCAGAAGCGAAAACATTTTTTTCAAATCAAATGCAAAAATGGATGCTGGGACATGAATTGGGTTGAATTTCATATTTAAAAATGGTATTCCTTGCT
The DNA here is from genome assembly GCA_023053685.1 of Diadophis punctatus similis. Classification (NCBI taxonomy): domain Eukaryota; kingdom Metazoa; phylum Chordata; class Lepidosauria; order Squamata; family Dipsadidae; genus Diadophis; species Diadophis punctatus. The sequence continues at coordinate 121,672,994 of JALIGW010000002.1, forward strand.
GTTTTTAAAAATTGAGTGTTTTTGGTCCCTGAGGAAAAAAACCGTGATGCCGCGGTGAGAAAAAATGGTGCCTAGAACCGAAAAAAAAAATTTCATCTCAAATGCAAAAATGGATGCTAGGACATTAATCAGGGTGAAATTCCATACTTAAAAATGGTATTGCTTGCTGTTTTTAAAGATTGAGGGTTTTTGGTCCCCGAGGAAAAAACGGGGGATGCGGTCAGAAAAAATGGTGCCCAGAAGTGGGAAAAAAAATTTTCATCTCAAATGCAAAAATGGATGCTAGGACGTTAATCAGGGTGAAATTCCATACTTAAAAATAGTATTGCTTGCTGTTTTTAAAAATTGAGTGTTTTTGGTCCCCGAGGAAAAAATGCGTGATGCCGGGGTCAGAAAAAATAGTGCCCAGAAGTAAAAATGTTTTTTTCATCTCAAATGCAAAAATGGATGCTAGGACATTAATCAGGGTGAAATTCCATACTTAAAAATGGTATTGCTTGCTGTTTTTAAAATTTAGTGTTTTTGGTCCCCGAGGAAAAATGCATGATGCCGGGGTCAGAAAAAATGGTGCCCAGAAGTGAAAATTTTATTTTCATCTCAAATGCAAAAACGGATGCTAGGACATTAATCAGGGTGAAATTCCATACTTTAAAATGGTATTGCTTGCTGTTTTTAAAAATTGAGTGGTTTTGGTCCCCGAGGAAAAACGCGTGATGCCGGGGTCAGAAAAAATGGTGCCCAGAAGTGAAAAATTTTTTTTCATCTCAAATGCAAAAACGGATGCTAGGACATTAATCAGGGTGAAATTCCATACTTTAAAATGGTATTGCTTGCTGTTTTTAAAAATTGAGTGGTTTTGGTCCCCGAGGAAAAATGCATGATGCCGGGGTCAGAAAAAATGGTGCCCAGAAGTGAAAATTTTATTTTCATCTCAAATCCAAAAACAGATGCTAGGACGTTAATGAGGGTGAAATTCCATACTTAAAAATGGTATTGCTTGCTGTTTTTAAAAATTGAGTGTTTTTGGTCCCTGAGGAAAAAACGCGTGATGCCGGGGTCAGAAAAAATGGTGCCCAGAAGTGAAAAAAATTTTTTCATCTCAAATGCAAAAATGGATGCTGGGACATGAATCAGGGTGGAATTTCATACTTAAAAATGGTATTGCTTGCTGTTTTTAAAAATCGAGTGTTTTTGGTCCATGAGGAAAAAACGTGTGATGCCGGGGTCAGAAAAAATGGTGCCCAGAAGCGAAAAAATTTTTTTCAAGTCAAATGCAAAAATGGATGCTGGGACATGAATTGGGTTGAATTTCATACTTAAAAATGGTATTGCTTGCTGTTTTTAAAAATTGAGTGTTTTTGGTACCCGAGGAAAAAATGCGTGATGCCGGGGTCAGAAAAAATGGTGCCCAGAAGTGAAAATGTTTTTTTCATCTCAAATGCAAAAATGGATGCTAGGACATTAATCAGGGGGAAATTCCATACTTCAAAATGGTATTGCTTGCTGTTTTTAAAATTGAGTGTTTTTGGTCCCCGAGGAAAAACACGTGATGACGCGGTCAGAAAAAATGGTGCCCAGAAGCGAAAACATTTTTTTCAAATCAAATGCAAAAATGGATGCTGGGACATGAATTGGGTTGAATTTCATACTTAAAAATGGTATTCCTTGCTGTTTTTAAAAATTGAGTGTTTTTGGTCCCTGAGGAAAAAAACCGTGATGCCGCGGTGAGAAAAAATGGTGCCTAGAACCGAAAAAAAAAATTTCATCTCAAATGCAAAAATGGATGCTAGGACATTAATCAGGGTGAAATTCCATACTTAAAAATGGTATTGCTTGCTGTTTTTAAAGATTGAGGGTTTTTGGTCCCCGAGGAAAAACGCATGATGCCGGGGTCAGAAAAAATGGTGCCAGGAAGTGAAATTTTTTTTTTCATCTCAAATCCAAAAACGGATGCTAGGACGTTAATCAGGGTGAAATTCCATACTTAAAAATGGTATTGCTTGCTGTTTTTAAAAATTGAGTGTTTTTGGTCCCTGAGGAAAAAACGCGTGATGGCGGGGTCAGAAAAAATGGTGCCCAGAAGTGAAAAAAAATTTTTCATCTCAAATGCAAAAACGGATGCTGGGACATGAATCAGGGTGGAATTTTATACTTAAAAATGGTATTGCTTGCTGTTTTTAAAAATTGAGTATTTTTGGTCCCCGAGGAAAAAACGTGTGATGCCGGGGTCACCAAAAATGGTGCCCAGAAGTGAAAAAAAAATTTTCATCTCAAATGCAAAAACGGATGCTACGACATTAATCAGGGTGAAATTCCATACTTAAAAATGGTATTGCTTGCTGTTTTTAAAAATTTGAGTGTTTTTGGTCCCCGGGGAAGAACCGCGTGATGCCGGGGTCAGAAAAAATGGTGCCCAGAAGTGAAAAAATTTTTTCATCTCAAATGCAAAAACGGATGCTGGGAAAAAAATGCGTGATGCCGGGGTCAGAAAAAATGGTGCCAGAAGTGAAAAAAAATTTTTCATCTCAAATGCAAAAACGGATGCTGGGACATGAATCAGGGTGAATTCCATACTTAAAAATGGTATTGCTTGCTGTTTTTAAAAATTGAGTGTTTTTGGTCCCCGAGGAAAAACGCGTGATGCCGGGGTCAGAAAAAATGGTGCCCAGAAGTGAAAAAAATTTTTTCATCTCAAATCCAAAAATGGATGGAAGGACATCAATCAGGGTGAAATTCCACACTTAAAATGGTATTGCTTGCTGTTTTTAAAAATTGAGTGTTTTTGGTCCCCGAGGAAAAAACGCATGATGCCGGGGTCAGAAAAAATGGTGCCCAGAAGTAAAAAAAAAAATTTCATCTCAAATGCAAAAATGTATGCTAGGACATTAATCAGGGTGAAATTCCATACTTAAAAATAGTATTGCTTGCTGTTTTTAAAAATTGAGTGTTTTTGGTCCCCGAGGAAAAAATGCGTGATGCCGGGGTCAGAAAAAATAGTGCCCAGAAGTAAAAATGTTTTTTTCATCTCAAATGCAAAAATGGATGCTAGGACATTAATCAGGGTGAAATTCCATACTTAAAAATGGTATTGCTTGCTGTTTTTAAAATTTAGTGTTTTTGGTCCCCGAGGAAAAACGCGTGATGGCGCGGTCAGAAAAAATGGTGCCCAGAAGTAAAAAAAAAAATTTCATCTCAAATGCAAAAATGTATGCTAGGACATTAATCAGGGTGAAATTCCATACTTAAAAATAGTATTGCTTGCTGTTTTTAAAAATTGAGTGTTTTTGGTCCCTGAGGAAAAAACGCGTGATGCCGGGGTCAGAAAAAATGGTGCCCAGAAGTGAAAAAAATTTTTTCATCTCAAATGCAAAAACGGATGCTGGGACATGAATCAGGGTGGAATTTCATACTTAAAAATGGTATTGCTTGCTGTTTTTAAAAATCGAGTGTTTTTGGTCCATGAGGAAAAAACGTGTGATGCCGGGGTCAGAAAAAATGGTGCCCAGAAGCGAAAAATTTTTTTTCAAGTCAAATGCAAAAATGGATGCTGGGACATGAATTGGGTTGAATTTCATACTTAAAAATGGTATTGCTTGCTGTTTTTTAAAATTGAGTGTTTTTGGTCCCCGAGGAAGAAACGTGTGATGCCGTGGTCAGAAAAAATGGTGCCCAGAAGCGAAAATTTTATTTTCATCTCAAATCCAAAAACAGATGCTAGGACGTTAATGAGGGTGAAATTCCATACTTAAAAATGGTATTGCTTGCTGTTTTTAAAAATTGAGTGTTTTTGGTACCCGAGGAAAAAATGCGTGATGCCGGGGTCAGAAAAAATGGTGCCCAGAAGTGAAAATGTTTTTTTCATCTCAAATGCAAAAATGGATGCTAGGACATTAATCAGGGTGAAATTCCATACTTCAAAATGGTATTGCTTGCTGTTTTTAAAATTGAGTGTTTTTGGTCCCCGAGGAAAAACACGTGATGCCGCGGTCAGAAAAAATGGTGCCCAGAAGCGAAAACATTTTTTTCAAATCAAATGCAAAAATGGATGCTGGGACATGAATTGGGTTGAATTTCATACTTAAAAATGGTATTCCTTGCTGTTTTTTAAAATTGAGTGTTTTTGGTCCCTGAGGAAAAAAACCGTGATGCCGCGGTGAGAAAAAATGGTGCCTAGAACCGAAAAAAAAATTTTCATCTCAAATGCAAAAATGGATGCTAGGACATTAATCAGGGTGAAATTCCATACTTAAAAATGGTATTGCTTGCTGTTTTTAAAGATTGAGGGTTTTTGGTCCCCGAGGAAAAACGCGTGATGCCGGGGTCAGAAAAAATGGTGCCAGGAAGTGAAATTTTTTTTTCATCTCAAATCCAAAAACGGATGCTAGGACGTTAATCAGGGTGAAATTCCATACTTAAAAATGGTATTGCTTGCTGTTTTTAAAAATTGAGTGTTTTTGGTCCCTGAGGAAAAAACGCGTGATGGCGGGGTCAGAAAAAATGGTGCCCAGAAGTGAAAAAAAAATTTTTCATCTCAAATGCAAAAACGGATGCTGGGACATGAATCAGGGTGGAATTTTATACTTAAAAATGGTATTGCTTGCTGTTTTTAAAAATTGAGTATTTTTGGTCCCCGAGGAAAAACGTGTGGTCAGAAAAAATGGTGCCCAGATGAAAAATTTTTTCATCTCAAATGCAAAAACGGATGCTAGGACATTAATCAGGGTGAAATTCCATACTTAAAAATGGTATTGCTTGCTGTTTTTAAAATTTAGTGTTTTTGGTACCCGAGGAAAAAACGTGTGATGCCAGGGTCAGAAAAAATGGTGCCCAGAAGTGAAAAATTTTTTTTCATCTCAAATGCAAAAACGGATGCTAGGACATTAATCAGGGTGAAATTCCATACTTAAAAATGGTATTGCTTGCTGTTTTTAAAAATTGAGTGTTTTTGGTACCCGAGGAAAAAACGTGTGATGCCGGGGTCAGAAAAAATGGTGCCCAGAAGTGAAAAAAATTCCATACTTAAAAAATTTTTTCATCTCAAATGCAAAAACGGATGCTAGGACATTGATCAGGGTGAAATTCCATACTTAAAAATGGTATTGCTTGCTGTTTTTAAAAATTGAGTGTTTTTGGTCCCCGAGGAAAAAACGTGTGATGCCGGGGTCAGAAAAAATGGTGCCCAGAAGTGAAAAAAAAATTTTCATCTCAAATGCAAAAATGTATGCTGGGACATGAATTGTGTTGAATTTCATACTTAAAAATGGTATTGCTTGCTGTCTTTAAAAATTGAGTGTTTTTGGTCCCCGAGGAAAAAATGTGTGATGCCGGGGTCAGAAAAAATGGTGCCCAGAAGTGAAAAAAATTTTTTCATCTCAAATGCAAAAACGGATGCTAGGACATTAATCAGGGTGAAATTCCAAACTAAAAATGGTATTGCTTTGGTGTTTTTAAAAATTTGAGTGTTTTTGGTCCCCGGGGAAGAACCGCGTGATGCCGGGGTCAGAAAAAGTGGTGCCCAGAAGTGGAAAAAAATTTTTTCATCTCAAATGCAAAAACGGATGCTGGGAAAAAAATGCGTGATGCCGGGGTCAGAAAAAATGGTGCCAGAAGTGAAAAAAAAATTTTCATCTCAAATGCAAAAACGGATGCTGGGACATGAATCAGGGTGGAATTCCATACTTAAAAATGGTATTGCTTGCTGTTTTTAAAAATTGAGTGTTTTTGGTCCCCGAGGAAAAACGCGTGATGCCGGGGTCAGAAAAAATGGTGCCCAGAAGTGAAAAAATTTTTTTCATCTCAAATCCAAAAATGGATGGAAGGACATCAATCAGGGTGAAATTCCACACTTAAAATGGTATTGCTTGCTGTTTTTAAAAATTGAGTGTTTTTGGTCCCTGAGGAAAAAACGCGTGATGGCGGGGTCAGAAAAAATGGTGCCCAGAAGTGAAAAAAAAATTTTTCATCTCAAATGCAAAAACGGATGCTGGGACATGAATCAGGGTGGAATTTTATACTTAAAAATGGTATTGCTTGCTGTTTTTAAAAATTGAGTATTTTTGGTCCCCGAGGAAAAACGTGTGGTCAGAAAAAATGGTGCCCAGATGAAAAATTTTTTCATCTCAAATGCAAAAACGGATGCTAGGACATTAATCAGGGTGAAATTCCATACTTAAAAATGGTATTGCTTGCTGTTTTTAAAAATTGAGTGTTTTTGGTCCCTGAGGAAAAAACGCGTGATGCCGGTCAGAAAAAATGGTGCCCAGAAGTAAAAAAAAAAATTTCATCTCAAATGCAAAAATGTATGCTAGGACATTAATCAGGGTGAAATTCCATACTTAAAAATAGTATTGCTTGCTGTTTTTAAAAATTGAGTGTTTTTGGTCCCCGAGGAAAAAATGCGTGATGCCGGGGTCAGAAAAAATAGTGCCCAGAAGTAAAAATGTTTTTTTCATCTCAAATGCAAAAATGGATGCTAGGACATTAATCAGGGTGAAATTCCATACTTAAAAATGGTATTGCTTGCTGTTTTTAAAATTTAGTGTTTTTGGTCCCCGAGGAAAAACGCGTGATGCCGGGGTCAGAAAAAATGGTGCCCAGAAGTGAAAAATTTTTTTTCATCTCAAATGCAAAAACGGATGCTAGGACATTAATCAGGCTGAAATTCCATACTTTAAAATGGTATTGCTTGCTGTTTTTAAAAATTGAGTGGTTTTGGTCCCCGAGGAAAAACGCATGATGCCGGGGTCAGAAAAAATGGTGCCCAGAAGTGAAAATTTTATTTTCATCTCAAATCCAAAAACAGATGCTAGGACGTTAATGAGGGTGAAATTCCATACTTAAAAATGGTATTGCTTGCTGTTTTTAAAAATTGAGTGTTTTTGGTCCCTGAGGAAAAAACGCATGATGCCGGGGTCAGAAAAAATGGTGCCCAGAAGTGAAAATTTTATTTTCATCTCAAATCCAAAAACAGATGCTAGGACGTTAATCAGGGTGAAATTCCATATTTAAAAATGGTATTGCTTGCTGTTTTTAAAAATTGAGTGTTTTTTTTCCCTGAGGAAAAAACGCGTGATGAAAAAATGGTGCCCAGAAGTGAAAAAAAAATTTTCATCTCAAATGCAAAAACGGATGCTAGGACATTAATCAGGGTGAAATTCCATATTTAAAAATGGTATTGCTTGCTGTTTTTAAAAATTGAGTGTTTTTGGTCCCCGAGGAAAAACGCATGATGCCGGGGTCAGAAAAAATGGTGCCGAGAAGCGAAAATTTTATTTTCATCTCAAATCCAAAAACAGATGCTAGGATGTTAATCAGGGTGAAATTCCATACTTTAAAATGGTATTGCTTGCTGTTTTTAAAAATTGAGTGTTTTTGGTCCCCGAGGAAAAACGCGTGATGCCGTGGTCAGAAAAAATGGTGCCCAGAAGTGAAAAAAAATTTTTCATCTCAAATGCAAAAACGGATGCTAGGACATTGATAAGGGTGGAATTCCATACTTAAAAATGGTACTGCTTGCTGTTTTTAAAAATTGAGTGTTTTTGGTACCCAATGAAAAAACGTGTGATGCTGGGGTCAGAAAAAATGGTGCCCAGAGTGAAAAAAATTCCATACTTAAAAAATTTTTTCATCTCAAATGCAAAAACGGATGCTGGGACATGAATCAGGGTGGAATTCCATACTTTAAAATGGTATTGCTTGCTGTTTTTAAAAATTGAGTGTTTTTGGTCCCTGAGGAAAAAACGTGTGATGCCGGGGTCAGAAAAAATGGTGCCCAGAAGTGAAAAATTTTTTTTCATCTCAAATGCAAAAACGGATGCTAGGACATTAATCAGGCTGAAATTCCATACTTTAAAATGGTATTGCTTGCTGTTTTTAAAAATTGAGTGGTTTTGGTCCCCGAGGAAAAACGCATGATGCCGGGGTCAGAAAAAATGGTGCCCAGAAGTGAAAATTTTATTTTCATCTCAAATCCAAAAACAGATGCTAGGACGTTAATGAGGGTGAAATTCCATACTTAAAAATGGTATTGCTTGCTGTTTTTAAAAATTGAGTGTTTTTGGTCCCTGAGGAAAAAACGCATGATGCCGGGGTCAGAAAAAATGGTGCCCAGAAGTGAAAATTTTATTTTCATCTCAAATCCAAAAACAGATGCTAGGACGTTAATCAGGGTGAAATTCCATATTTAAAAATGGTATTGCTTGCTGTTTTTAAAAATTGAGTGTTTTTTTTCCCTGAGGAAAAAACGCGTGATGAAAAAATGGTGCCCAGAAGTGAAAAAAAAATTTTCATCTCAAATGCAAAAATGGATGCTAGGACATTAATCAGGGTGAAATTCCATATTTAAAAATGGTATTGCTTGCTGTTTTTAAAAATTGAGTGTTTTTGGTCCCCGAGGAAAAACGCATGATGCCGGGGTCAGAAAAAATGGTGCCGAGAAGCGAAAATTTTATTTTCATCTCAAATCCAAAAACAGATGCTAGGATGTTAATCAGGGTGAAATTCCATACTTTAAAATGGTATTGCTTGCTGTTTTTAAAAATTGAGTGTTTTTGGTCCCCGAGGAAAAACGCGTGATGCCGTGGTCAGAAAAAATGGTGCCCAGAAGTGAAAAAAAATTTTTCATCTCAAATGCAAAAACGGATGCTAGGACATTGATAAGGGTGGAATTCCATACTTAAAAATGGTACTGCTTGCTGTTTTTAAAAATTGAGTGTTTTTGGTACCCAATGAAAAAACGTGTGATGCTGGGGTCAGAAAAAATGGTGCCCAGAGTGAAAAAAATTCCATACTTAAAAAATTTTTTCATCTCAAATGCAAAAACGGATGCTGGGACATGAATCAGGGTGGAATTCCATACTTTAAAATGGTATTGCTTGCTGTTTTTAAAAATTGAGTGTTTTTGGTCCCTGAGGAAAAAACGTGTGATGCCGGGGTCAGAAAAAATGGTGCCCAGAAGTGAAAATTTTATTTTCATCTCAAATCCAAAAACAGATGCTAGGACGTTAATCAGGGTGAAATTCCATATTTAAAAATGGTATTGCTTGCTGTTTTTAAAAATTGAGTGTTTTTTTTCCCTGAGGAAAAAACGCGTGATGAAAAAATGGTGCCCAGAAGTGAAAAAAATTTTTTCATCTCAAATGCAAAAACGGATGCTGGGACATGAATCAGGGTGGAATTTCATACTTAAAAATGGTATTGCTTGCTGTTTTTAAAAATTGAGTGTTTTTGGTCCCCGAGGAAAAAAACGTGTGATGCCGGGGTCAGAAAAAATGGTACCCAGAAGTGAAAAAAATTTTTTCATCTCAAATGCAAAAACGGATGCTGGGACATGAATCAGGGTGGAATTCCATAATTTAAAATGGTATTGCTTGCTGTTTTTAAAAATTGAGTGTTTTTGGTCCCCGAGGAAAAAACGTGTGATGCCGGGGTTAGAAAAAATGGTGCCCAGAAGTGAAAAAAAAATTTTCCTCTCAAAGGCAAAAACGGATGCTGGGACATGAATCAGGGTGGAATTTCATACTTAAAAATGGTATTGCTTGCTGTTTTTAAAAATTGAGTGTTTTTGGTCCCCGAGGAAAAAATGTGTGATGCCGGGGTCAGAAAAAATGGTGCCCAGAAGAGAAAATGGTCCCCGAGGAACAAATGCGTGATGCCAGGGGTCAGAAAAAATGGTGCCCAGAAGTGAAAAAAAATTTTTCATCTCAAATGCAAAAACAGATGCTGGGACATGAATCAGGGTGGAATTTCATTCTTAAAAATGGTATTGCTTGCTGGTTTTAAAAATTGAGTGTTTTTGGTTCCTGAGGAAAAAATGCGTGATGCCGGGGTGAGAAAAAATGGTGCCCAGAAGTGAAAAAAAAATTTCATGTCAAATGCAAAAATGGATGCTGGGACATGAATCAGGGTGGAATTTTGTACTTAAAAATGGTATTGCTTGCTGTTTTAAAAAATTGAGTGTTTTTGGTCCCCGAGGAAAAAATGCGTGATGCTGGGGTCAGAAAAAATGGTGCCCAGAAGTGAAAAAAAATTTTTCATGTCAAATGCAAAAACGGATGCTGGGACATGAATCAGGGTGGAATTTCGTACTTAAAATGGTATTGCTTGCTGTTTTTAAAAATTGAGTGTTTTTGGTCCCCGAGGAAAAAATGCGTGATGCCGGGGTCAGAAAAAATGGTGCCCAGAAGTGAAAAAAATTTTTTCATCTCAAATGCAAAAACGGATGCTAGGACATTGATAAGGGTGGAATTCCATACTTAAAAATGGTACTGCTTGCTGTTTTTAAAAATTGAGTGTTTTTGGTACCCGATGAAAAAACGTGTGATGCTGGGGTCAGAAAAAATGGTGCCCAGAAGTGAAAAAAATTCCATACTTAAAAAATTTTTTCATCTCAAATGCAAAAACGGATGCTGGGACATGAATCAGGGTGGAATTCCATACTTTAAAATGGTATTGCTTGCTGTTTTTAAAAATTGAGTGTTTTTGGTCCCTGAGGAAAAAACGTGTGATGCCGGGGTCAGAAAAAATGGTGCCCAGAAGTGAAAATTTTATTTTCATCTCAAATCCAAAAACAGATGCTAGGACGTTAATCAGGGTGAAATTCCATATTTAAAAATGGTATTGCTTGCTGTTTTTAAAAATTGAGTGTTTTTTTTCCCTGAGGAAAAAACGCGTGATGAAAAAATGGTGCCCAGAAGTGAAAAAATTTTTTTCATCTCAAATGCAAAAACGGATGCTGGGACATGAATCAGGGTGGAATTTCATACTTAAAAATGGTATTGCTTGCTGTTTTTAAAAATTGAGTGTTTTTGGTCCCTGAGGAAAAATACGTGTGATGCCGGGGTCAGAAAAAATGGTACCCAGAAGTGAAAAAATTTTTTTCATCTCAAATGCAAAAACGGATGCTGGGACATGAATCAGGGTGGAATTCCATACTTTAAAATGGTATTGCTTGCTGTTTTTAAAAATTGAGTGTTTTTGGTACCTGAGGAAAAAACGCGTGATGCCGGGGTCAGAAAAAATGGTGCCCAGAAGTGAAAAAAATTCCATACTTAAAAAATTTTTTCATCTCAAATGCAAAAACGGATGCTGGGACATGAATCAGGGTGGAATTCCATACTTTAAAATGGTATTGCTTGCTGTTTTTAAAAATTGAGTGTTTTTGGTCCCTGAGGAAAAAACGTGTGATGCCGGGGTCAGAAAAAATGGTGCCCAGAAGTGAAAATTTTATTTTCATCTCAAATCCAAAAACAGATGCTAGGACGTTAATCAGGGTGAAATTCCATATTTTAAAATGGTATTGCTTGCTGTTTTTAAAAATTGAGTGTTTTTTTTCCCTGAGGAAAAAACGCGTGATGAAAAAATGGTGCCAGGAACTGAAATTTTTTTTTCATCTCAAATCCAAAAACGGATGCTAGGACGTTAATCAGGGTGAAATTCCATACCTAAAAATGGTATTGCTTGCTGTTTTTAAAAATTGAGTGTTTTTGGTTCCTGAGGAAAAAACGCATGATGGCGGGGTCAGAAAAAATGGTGCCCAGAAGTGAAAAAAAAATTTTTCATCTCAAATGCAAAAACGGATGCTGGGACATGAATCAGGGTGGAATTTTATACTTAAAAATGGTATTGCTTGCTGTTTTTAAAAATTGAGTGTTTTTGGTACCTGAGGAAAAAACGCGTGATGCCGGGGTCAGAAAAAATGGTGCCCAGAAGTGAAAAAAATTCCATACTTAAAAAATTTTTTCATCTCAAATGCAAAAACGGATGCTAGGACATTGATCAGGGTGAAATTCCATACTTAAAAATGGTATTGCTTGCTGTTTTTAAAAATTGAGTGTTTTTGGTCCCCGAGGAAAAAACGCGTGATGCCGGGGTCAGAAAAAATGGTGCCCAGAAGTGAAAAAAAATTTTTCATCTCAAATGCAAAAACGGATGCTACGACATTAATCAAGGTGAAATTCCATACTTAAAAATGGTATTGCTTGCTGTTTTTAAAAATTGAGTGTTTTTGGTCCCCGAGGAAAAACGCGTGATGCCGGGGTGAGAAAAAATGGTGCCAGGAACTGAAATTTTTTTTTCATCTCAAATCCAAAAACGGATGCTAGGACGTTAATCAGGGTGAAATTCCATATTTAAAAATGGTATTGCTTGCTGTTTTTAAAAATTGAGTGTTTTTTTTCCCTGAGGAAAAAACGCGTGATGAAAAAATGGTGCCCAGAAGTGAAAAAAAATTTTTCATCTCAAATGCAAAAACGGATGCTGGGACATGAATCAGGGTGGAATTTCATACTTAAAAATGGTATTGCTTGCTGTTTTTAAAAATTGAGTGTTTTTGGTCCCTGAGGAAAAAAACGTGTGATGCCGGGGTCAGAAAAAATGGTACCCAGAAGTGAAAAAATTTTTTTCATCTCAAATGCAAAAACGGATGCTGGGACATGAATCAGGGTGGAATTCCATAATTTAAAATGGTATTGCTTGCTGTTTTTAAAAATTGAGTGTTTTTGGTCCCCGAGGAAAAAACGTGTGATGCCGGGGTCAGAAAAAATGGTGCCCAGAAGTGAAAAAAAAAATTTCCTCTCAAAGGCAAAAACGGATGCTGGGACATGAATCAGGGTGGAATTTCATACTTAAAAATGGTATTGCTTGCTGTTTTTAAAAATTGAGTGTTTTTGGTCCCCGAGGAAAAAATGTGTGATGCCGGGGTCAGAAAAAATGGTGCCCAGAAGAGAAAATGGTCCCCGAGGAACAAATGCGTGATGCCAGGGGTCAGAAAAAATGGTGCCCAGAAGTGAAAAAAAATTTTTCATCTCAAATGCAAAAACAGATGCTGGGACATGAATCAGGGTGGAATTTCATTCTTAAAAATGGTATTGCTTGCTGGTTTTAAAAATTGAGTGTTTTTGGTTCCTGAGGAAAAAATGCGTGATGCCGGGGTGAGAAAAAATGGTGCCCAGAAGTGAAAAAAAAATTTCATGTCAAATGCAAAAATGGATGCTGGGACATGAATCAGGGTGGAATTTTGTACTTAAAAATGTTATTGCTTGCTATTTTAAAAAATTGAGTGTTTTTGGTCCCCGAGGAAAAAATGCGTGATGCTGGGGTCAGAAAAAATGGTGCCCAGAAGTGAAAAAAATTTTTTCATGTCAAATGCAAAAACGGATGCTGGGACATGAATCAGGGTGGAATTTCGTACTTAAAATGGTATTGCTTGCTGTTTTTAAAAATTGAGTGTTTTTGGTCCCCGAGGAAAAAATGCGTGATGCCGGGGTCAGAAAAAATGGTGCCCAGAAGTGAAAAAAATTTTTTCATCTCAAATGCAAAAACGGATGCTAGGACATTGATAAGGGTGGAATTCCATACTTAAAAATGGTACTGCTTGCTGTTTTTAAAAATTGAGTGTTTTTGGTACCCGATGAAAAAACGTGTGATGCTGGGGTCAGAAAAAATGGTGCCCAGAAGTGAAAAAAATTCCATACTTAAAAAATTTTTTCATCTCAAATGCAAAAACGGATGCTGGGACATGAATCAGGGTGGAATTCCATACTTTAAAATGGTATTGCTTGCTGTTTTTAAAAATTGAGTGTTTTTGGTCCCTGAGGAAAAAACGTGTGATGCCGGGGTCAGAAAAAATGGTGCCCAGAAGTGAAAATTTTATTTTCATCTCAAATCCAAAAACAGATGCTAGGACGTTAATCAGGGTGAAATTCCATATTTAAAAATGGTATTGCTTGCTGTTTTTAAAAATTGAGTGTTTTTTTTCCCTGAGGAAAAAACGCGTGATGAAAAAATGGTGCCCAGAAGTGAAAAAATTTTTTTCATCTCAAATGCAAAAACGGATGCTGGGACATGAATCAGGGTGGAATTCCATAATTTAAAATGGTATTGCTTGCTGTTTTTAAAAATTGAGTGTTTTTGGTCCCCGAGGAAAAAACGTGTGATGCCGGGGTCAGAAAAAATGGTGCCCAGAAGTGAAAAAAAAATTTTCCTCTCAAAGGCAAAAACGGATGCTGGGACATGAATCAGGGTGGAATTTCATACTTAAAAATGGTATTGCTTGCTGTTTTTAAAAATTGAGTGTTTTTGGTCCCCGAGGAAAAAATGTGTGATGCCGGGGTCAGAAAAAATGGTGCCCAGAAGAGAAAATGGTCCCCGAGGAACAAATGCGTGATGCCAGGGGTCAGAAAAAATGGTGCCCAGAAGTGAAAAAAAATTTTTCATCTCAAATGCAAAAACAGATGCTGGGACATGAATCAGGGTGGAATTTCATTCTTAAAAATGGTATTGCTTGCTGGTTTTAAAAATTGAGTGTTTTTGGTTCCTGAGGAAAAAATGCGTGATGCCGGGGTGAGAAAAAATGGTGCCCAGAAGTGAAAAAAAAATTTCATGTCAAATGCAAAAATGGATGCTGGGACATGAATCAGGGTGGAATTTTGTACTTAAAAATGTTATTGCTTGCTGTTTTAAAAAATTGAGTGTTTTTGGTCCCCGAGGAAAAAATGCGTGATGCTGGGGTCAGAAAAAATGGTGCCCAGAAGTGAAAAAAATTTTTTCATGTCAAATGCAAAAACGGATGCTGGGACATGAATCAGGGTGGAATTTCGTACTTAAAATGGTATTGCTTGCTGTTTTTAAAAATTGAGTGTTTTTGGTCCCCGAGGAAAAAATGCGTGATGCCGGGGTCAGAAAAAATGGTGCCCAGAAGTGAAAAAAATTTTTTCATCTCAAATGCAAAAACGGATGCTAGGACATTGATAAGGGTGGAATTCCATACTTAAAAATGGTACTGCTTGCTGTTTTTAAAAATTGAGTGTTTTTGGTACCCGATGAAAAAACGTGTGATGCTGGGGTCAGAAAAAATGGTGCCCAGAAGTGAAAAAAATTCCATACTTAAAAAATTTTTTCATCTCAAATGCAAAAACGGATGCTGGGACATGAATCAGGGTGGAATTCCATACTTTAAAATGGTATTGCTTGCTGTTTTTAAAAATTGAGTGTTTTTGGTCCCTGAGGAAAAAACGTGTGATGCCGGGGTCAGAAAAAATGGTGCCCAGAAGTGAAAATTTTATTTTCATCTCAAATCCAAAAACAGATGCTAGGACGTTAATCAGGGTGAAATTCCATATTTAAAAATGGTATTGCTTGCTGTTTTTAAAAATTGAGTGTTTTTTTTCCCTGAGGAAAAAACGCGTGATGAAAAAATGGTGCCCAGAAGTGAAAAAATTTTTTTCATCTCAAATGCAAAAACGGATGCTGGGACATGAATCAGGGTGGAATTTCATACTTAAAAATGGTATTGCTTGCTGTTTTTAAAAATTGAGTGTTTTTGGTCCCTGAGGAAAAATACGTGTGATGCCGGGGTCAGAAAAAATGGTACCCAGAAGTGAAAAAAATTTTTTCATCTCAAATGCAAAAACGGATGCTGGGACATGAATCAGGGTGGAATTCCATACTTTAAAATGGTATTGCTTGCTGTTTTTAAAAATTGAGTGTTTTTGGTCCCCGAGGAAAAACGCGTGATGCCGGGGTGAGAAAAAATGGTGCCAGGAACTGAAATTTTTTTTCCATCTCAAATCCAAAAACGGATGCTAGGACGTTAATCAGGGTGAAATTCCATACCTAAAAATGGTATTGCTTGCTGTTTTTAAAAATTGAGTGTTTTTGGTTCCTGAGGAAAAAACGCATGATGGCGGGGTCAGAAAAAATGGTGCCCAGAAGTGAAAAAAAAAATTTTCATCTCAAATGCAAAAACGGATGCTGGGACATGAATCAGGGTGGAATTTTATACTTAAAAATGGTATTGCTTGCTGTTTTTAAAAATTGAGTGTTTTTGGTACCTGAGGAAAAAACGCGTGATGCCGGGGTCAGAAAAAATGGTGCCCAGAAGTGAAAAAAATTCCATACTTAAAAAATTTTTTCATCTCAAATGCAAAAACGGATGCTAGGACATTGATCAGGGTGAAATTCCATACTTAAAAATGGTATTGCTTGCTGTTTTTAAAAATTGAGTGTTTTTGGTCCCCGAGGAAAAAACGCGTGATGCCGGGGTCAGAAAAAATGGTGCCCAGAAGTGAAAAAAAATTTTTCATCTCAAATGCAAAAACGGATGCTACGACATTAATCAAGGTGAAATTCCATACTTAAAAATGGTATTGCTTGCTGTTTTTAAAAATTGAGTGTTTTTGGTCCCCGAGGAAAAAACGCGTGATGCCGGGGTCAGAAAAAGTGGTGCCCAGAAGTGGAAAAAAAAATTTCATCTCAAATACAAAAACGGATGCTAGGACATTAATCAGGGTGAAATTTCATACTTAAAAATGGTATTGCTTGCTGTTTTTAAAAATTGAGTGTTTTTGGTCCTTGAGGAAAAAACGCGTGATGCCGGGGTCAGAAAAAATGGTGCCCAGAAGTGAAAATTTTATTTTCATCTCAAATCCAAAAACAGATGCTAGGACGTTAATCAGGGTGAAATTCCATATTTAAAAATGGTATTGCTTGCTGTTTTTAAAAATTGAGTGTTTTTTTTCCCTGAGGAAAAAACGCGTGATGAAAAAATGGTGCCCAGAAGTGAAAAAAATTTTTTCATCTCAAATGCAAAAACGGATGCTGGGACATGAATCAGGGTGGAATTTCATACTTAAAAATGGTATTGCTTGCTGTTTTTAAAAATTGAGTGTTTTTGGTCCCTGAGGAAAAAAACGTGTGATGCCGGGGTCAGAAAAAATGGTACCCAGAAGTGAAAAAATTTTTTTCATCTCAAATGCAAAAACGGATCCTGGGACATGAATCAGGGTGGAATTCCATACTTTAAAATGGTATTGCTTGCTGTTTTTAAAAATTGAGTGTTTTTGGTCCCTGAGGAAAAAACGCGTGATGCCGGGGTCAGAAAAAATGGTGCCCAGAAGTGAAAATTTTATTTTCATCTCAAATCCAAAAACAGATGCTAGGACGTTAATCAGGGTGAAATTCCATACTTTAAAATGGTATTGCTTGCTGTTTTTAAAAATTGAGTGTTTTTGGTCCCCGAGGAAAAACGCGTGATGCCGGGGTCAGAAAAAATGGTGCCCAGAAGTGAAAAAAAAATTTTCATCTCAAATGCAAAAACGGATGCTAGGACATTGATAAGGGTGGAATTCCATACTTAAAAATGGTACTGCTTGTTGTTTTTAAAAATTGAGTGTTTTTGGTACCCAATGAAAAAACGTGTGATGCTGGGGTCAGAAAAAATGGTGCCCAGAAGTGAAAAAAATTCCATACTTAAAAAATTTTTTCATCTCAAATGCAAAAACGGATGCTGGGACATGAATCAGGGTGGAATTCCATACTTTAAAATGGTATTGCTTGCTGTTTTTAAAAATTGAGTGTTTTTGGTCCCTGAGGAAAAAACGCGTGATGCCGGGGTCAGAAAAAATGGTGCCCAGAAGTGAAAATTTTATTTTCATCTCAAATCCAAAAACAGATGCTAGGACGTTAATCAGGGTGAAATTCTATATTTAAAAATGGTATTGCTTGCTGTTTTTAAAAATTGAGTGTTTTTTTTCCCTGAGGAAAAAACGCGTGATGAAAAAATGGTGCCCAGAAGTGAAAAAAATTTTTTCATCTCAAATGCAAAAACGGATGCTGGGACATGAATCAGGGTGGAATTTCATACTTAAAAATGGTATTGCTTGCTGTTTTTAAAAATTGAGTGTTTTTGGTCCCTGAGGAAAAAAACGTGTGATGCCGGGGTCAGAAAAAATGGTACCCAGAAGTGAAAAAAATTTTTTCATCTCAAATGCAAAAACGGATGCTGGGACATGAATCAGGGTGGAATTCCATAATTTAAAATGGTATTGCTTGCTGTTTTTAAAAATTGAGTGTTTTTGGTCCCCGAGGAAAAAACGTGTGATGCCGGGGTCAGAAAAAATGGTGCCCAGAAGTGAAAAAAAAATTTTCCTCTCAAAGGCAAAAACGGATGCTGGGACATGAATCAGGGTGGAATTTCATACTTAAAAATGGTATTGCTTGCTGTTTTTAAAAATTGAGTGTTTTTGGTCCCCGAGGAAAAAATGTGTGATGCCGGGGTCAGAAAAAATGGTGCCCAGAAGAGAAAATGGTCCCCGAGGAACAAATGCGTGATGCCAGGGGTCAGAAAAAATGGTGCCCAGAAGTGAAAAAAAATTTTTCATCTCAAATGCAAAAACAGATGCTGGGACATGAATCAGGGTGGAATTTCATTCTTAAAAATGGTATTGCTTGCTGGTTTTAAAAATTGAGTGTTTTTGGTTCCTGAGGAAAAAATGCGTGATGCCGGGGTGAGAAAAAATGGTGCCCAGAAGTGAAAAAAAAATTTCATGTCAAATGCAAAAATGGATGCTGGGACATGAATCAGGGTGGAATTTTGTACTTAAAAATGTTATTGCTTGCTGTTTTAAAAAATTGAGTGTTTTTGGTCCCCGAGGAAAAAATGTGTGATGCCGGGGTCAGAAAAAATAGTGCCCAGAAGTGAAAAAAAATTTTTCATGTCAAATGCAAAAACGGATGCTGGGACATGAATCAGGGTGGAATTTCGTACTTAAAATGGTATTGCTTGCTGTTTTTAAAAATTGAGTGTTTTTGGTCCCCGAGGAAAAAATGCGTGATGCCGGGGTCAGAAAAAATGGTGCCCAGAAGTGAAAAAAAAATTTTCATCTCAAATGCAAAAACGGATGCTAGGACATTGATAAGGGTGGAATTCCATACTTAAAAATGGTACTGCTTGCTGTTTTTAAAAATTGAGTGTTTTTGGTACCCGATGAAAAAACGTGTGATGCTGGGGTCAGAAAAAATGGTGCCCAGAAGTGAAAAAAATTCCATACTTAAAAAATTTTTTCATCTCAAATGCAAAAACGGATGCTGGGACATGAATCAGGGTGGAATTCCATACTTTAAAATGGTATTGCTTGCTGTTTTTAAAAATTGAGTGTTTTTGGTCCCTGAGGAAAAAACGTGTGATGCCGGGGTCAGAAAAAATGGTGCCCAGAAGTGAAAATTTTATTTTCATCTCAAATCCAAAAACAGATGCTAGGACGTTAATCAGGGTGAAATTCCATACTTTAAAAATGGTATTGCTTGCTGTTTTTAAAAATTGAGTGTTTTTTTTCCCTGAGGAAAAAACGCGTGATGAAAAAATGGTGCCCAGAAGTGAAAAAAATTTTTTCATCTCAAATGCAAAAACGGATGCTGGGACATGAATCAGGGTGGAATTTCATACTTAAAAATGGTATTGCTTGCTGTTTTTAAAAATTGAGTGTTTTTGGTCCCTGAGGAAAAAAACGTGTGATGCCGGGGTCAGAAAAAATGGTACCCAGAAGTGAAAAAAAATTTTTCATCTCAAATGCAAAAATGGATGCTGGGACATGAATCAGGGTGGAATTCCATACTTTAAAATGGTATTGCTTGCTGTTTTTAAAAATTGAGTGTTTTTGGTCCCTGAGGAAAAAACGTGTGATGCCGGGGTCAGAAAAAATGGTGCCCAGAAGTGAAAATTTTATTTTCATCTCAAATCCAAAAACAGATGCTAGGACGTTAATCAGGGTGAAATTCCATATTTAAAAATGGTATTGCTTGCTGTTTTTAAAAATTGAGTGTTTTTTTTCCCTGAGGAAAAAACGCGTGATGAAAAAATGGTGCCCAGAAGTGAAAAAATTTTTTTCATCTCAAATGCAAAAACGGATGCTGGGACATGAATCAGGGTGGAATTTCATACTTAAAAATGGTATTGCTTGCTGTTTTTAAAAATTGAGTGTTTTTGGTCCCTGAGGAAAAAAACGTGTGATGCCGGGGTCAGAAAAAATGGTACCCAGAAGTGAAAAAAAATTTTTCATCTCAAATGCAAAAACGGATGCTGGGACATGAATCAGGGTGGAATTCCATACTTTAAAATGGTATTGCTTGCTGTTTTTAAAAATTGAGTGTTTTTCGTCCCCGAGGAAAAAATGCATGATGCCGGGGTCAGAAAAAATGGTGCCCAGAAGTGAAAAAAAAATTTTCCTCTCAAAGGCAAAAACGGATGCTGGGACATGAATCAGGGTGGAATTTCATACTTAAAAATGGTATTGCTTGCTGTTTTTAAAAATTGAGTGTTTTTGGTCCCCGAGGAAAAAATGCGTGATGCCGGGGTCAGAAAAAATGGTGCCCAGAAGAGAAAATGGTCCCCGAGGAACAAATGCGTGATGCCAGGGGTCAGAAAAAATGGTGCCCAGAAGTGAAAAAAAATTTTTCATCTCAAATGCAAAAACAGATGCTGGGACATGAATCAGGGTGGAATTTCATTCTTAAAAATGGTATTGCTTGCTGGTTTTAAAAATTGAGTGTTTTTGGTTCCTGAGGAAAAAATGCGTGATGCCGGGGTGAGAAAAAATGGTGCCCAGAAGTGAAAAAAAAATTTCATGTCAAATGCAAAAATGGATGCTGGGACATGAATCAGGGTGGAATTTCGTACTTAAAAATGTTATTGCTTGCTGTTTTAAAAAATTGAGTGTTTTTGGTCCCCGAGGAAAAAATGCGTGATGCCGGGGTCAGAAAAAATGGTGCCCAGAAGTGAAAAAAAAATTTTCATGTCAAATGCAAAAACGGATGCTGGGACATGAATCAGGGTGGAATTTCATACTTAAAAATGGTATTGCTTGCTGTTTTTAAAAATTGAGTGTTTTTGGTCCCCGAGGAAAAAATGTGTGATGCCTGTGTCAGAAAAAATGGTGCCCAGAAGAGAAAATGGTCCCCGAGGAAAAAATGCGTGAGGGGTAAGAAAAAATGGTGCCCAGAAGTGAAAATTTTTTTTTCATCTCAAATGCAAAAACGGATGCTGGGACATGAATCAGGGTGGAATTTCATACTTAAAAATGGTATTGCTTGCTGTTTTTAAAAATTGAGTGTTTTTGGTCCCCGAGGAAAAAATGCATGATGCCGGGGTCAGAAAAAATGGTGCCCAGAAGAGAAAATGGTCCCCGAGGAACAAATGTGTGATGCCAGGGGTCAGAAAAAATGGTGCCCAGAAGTGAAAAAAAAATTTTCATCTCAAATGCAAAAACGGATGCTGGGACATGAATCAGGGTGGAATTTCATACTTAAAAATGGTATTGCTTGCTGTTTTTAAAAATTGAGTGTTTTTGGTCCCTGAGGAAAAAATGCGTGATGCCGGGGTCAGAAAAAATGGTGCCCAGAAGAGAAAATGGTCCCCGAGGAACAAATGTGTGATGCCAGGGGTCAGAAAAGATGGTGCCCAGAAGTGAAAAAAAAATTTTCCTCTCAAAGGCAAAAACGGATGCTGGGACATGAATCAGGGTGGAATTTCATACTTAAAAATGGTATTGCTTGCTGTTTTTAAAAATTGAGTGTTTTTGGTCCCTGAGGAAAAAATGCGTGATGCCGGGGTCAGAAAAAATGGTGCCCAGAAGAGAAAATGGTCCCCGAGGAACAAATGTGTGATGCCAGGGGTCAGAAAAAATGGTGCCCAGAAGTGAAAAAAAAATTTTCATCTCAAATGCAAAAACAGATGCTGGGACATGAATCAGGGTGGAATTTCATTCTTAAAAATGGTATTGCTTGCTGTTTTTAAAAATTGAGTGTTTTTGGTCCCCGAGGAAAAAATGCGTGATGCCGGGGTCAGAAAAAATAGTGCCCAGAAGTGAAAAAAAATTTTTCATCTCAAATGCAAAAACAGATGCTGGGACATGAATCAGGGTGGAATTTCGTACTTAAAAATGGTATTGCTTGCTGTTTTTAAAAATTGAGTGTTTTTCGTCCCCGAGGAAAAAATGCATGATGCCGGGGTGAGAAAAAATGGTACCCAGAAGTGAAAAATTTTTTTTCATCTCAAATGCAAAAACGGATGCTGGGACATGAATCAGGGTGGAATTTCGTACTTAAAAATGGTATTGCTTGCTGTTTTTAAAAATTGAGTGTTTTTCGTCCCCGAGGAAAAAATGCATGATGCCGGGGTGAGAAAAAATGGTACCCAGAAGTGAAAAAAATTTTTTCATCTCAAATGCAAAAACGGATGCTGGGACATGAATCAGGGTGGAATTCCATACTTTAAAATGGTATTGCTTGCTGTTTTTAAAAATTGAGTGTTTTTCGTCCCCGAGGAAAAAATGCATGATGCCGGGGTCAGAAAAAATGGTGCCCAGAAGTGAAAAAAAAATTTTCCTCTCAAAGGCAAAAACGGATGCTGGGACATGAATCAGGGTGGAATTTCATACTTAAAAATGGTATTGCTTGCTGTTTTTAAAAATTGAGTGTTTTTGGTCCCCGAGGAAAAAATGCGTGATGCCGGGGTCAGAAAAAATGGTGCCCAGAAGAGAAAATGGTCCCCGAGGAACAAATGCGTGATGCCAGGGGTCAGAAAAAATGGTGCCCAGAAGTGAAAAAAAATTTTTCATCTCAAATGCAAAAACAGATGCTGGGACATGAATCAGGGTGGAATTTCATTCTTAAAAATGGTATTGCTTGCTGGTTTTAAAAATTTAGTGTTTTTGGTTCCTGAGGAAAAAATGCGTGATGCCGGGGTGAGAAAAAATGGTGCCCAGAAGTGAAAAAAAAATTTCATGTCAAATGCAAAAATGGATGCTGGGACATGAATCAGGGTGGAATTTCGTACTTAAAAATGTTATTGCTTGCTGTTTTAAAAAATTGAGTGTTTTTGGTCCCCGAGGAAAAAATGTGTGATGCCGGGGTCAGAAAAAATAGTGCCCAGAAGTGAAAAAAATTTTTTCATGTCAAATGCAAAAATGGATGCTGGGACATGAATCAGGGTGGAATTTCGTACTTAAAATGGTATTGCTTGCTGTTTTTAAAAATTGAGTGTTTTTGGTCCCCGAGGAAAAAATGCGTGATGCCGGGGTCAGAAAAAATGGTGCCCAGAAGTGAAAAAAATTTTTTCATCTCAAATGCAAAAACGGATGCTAGGACATTGATAAGGGTGGAATTCCATACTTAAAAATGGTACTGCTTGCTGTTTTTAAAAATTGAGTGTTTTTGGTACCCGATGAAAAAACGTGTGATGCTGGGGTCAGAAAAAATGGTGCCCAGAAGTGAAAAAAATTCCATACTTAAAAAATTTTTTCATCTCAAATGCAAAAACGGATGCTGGGACATGAATCAGGGTGGAATTCCATACTTTAAAATGGTATTGCTTGCTGTTTTTAAAAATTGAGTGTTTTTGGTCCCTGAGGAAAAAACGTGTGATGCCGGGGTCAGAAAAAATGGTGCCCAGAAGTGAAAATTTTATTTTCATCTCAAATCCAAAAACAGATGCTAGGACGTTAATCAGGGTGAAATTCCATACTTTAAAAATGGTATTGCTTGCTGTTTTTAAAAATTGAGTGTTTTTTTTCCCTGAGGAAAAAACGCGTGATGAAAAAATGGTGCCCAGAAGTGAAAAAAATTTTTTCATCTCAAATGCAAAAACGGATGCTGGGACATGAATCAGGGTGGAATTTCATACTTAAAAATGGTATTGCTTGCTGTTTTTAAAAATTGAGTGTTTTTGGTCCCTGAGGAAAAAAACGTGTGATGCCGGGGTCAGAAAAAATGGTACCCAGAAGTGAAAAAAAATTTTTCATCTCAAATGCAAAAATGGATGCTGGGACATGAATCAGGGTGGAATTCCATACTTTAAAATGGTATTGCTTGCTGTTTTTAAAAATTGAGTGTTTTTGGTCCCTGAGGAAAAAACGTGTGATGCCGGGGTCAGAAAAAATGGTGCCCAGAAGTGAAAATTTTATTTTCATCTCAAATCCAAAAACAGATGCTAGGACGTTAATCAGGGTGAAATTCCATATTTAAAAATGGTATTGCTTGCTGTTTTTAAAAATTGTGTTTTTTTTCCCTGAGGAAAAAACGCGTGATGAAAAAATGGTGCCCAGAAGTGAAAAAATTTTTTTCATCTCAAATGCAAAAACGGATGCTGGGACATGAATCAGGGTGGAATTTCATACTTAAAAATGGTATTGCTTGCTGTTTTTAAAAATTGAGTGTTTTTGGTCCCTGAGGAAAAAAACGTGTGATGCCGGGGTCAGAAAAAATGGTACCCAGAAGTGAAAAAAATTTTTTCATCTCAAATGCAAAAACGGATGCTGGGACATGAATCAGGGTGGAATTCCATACTTTAAAATGGTATTGCTTGCTGTTTTTAAAAATTGAGTGTTTTTCGTCCCCGAGGAAAAAATGCATGATGCCGGGGTCAGAAAAAATGGTGCCCAGAAGTGAAAAAAAAATTTTCCTCTCAAAGGCAAAAACGGATGCTGGGACATGAATCAGGATGGAATTTCATACTTAAAAATGGTATTGCTTGCTGTTTTTAAAAATTGAGTGTTTTTGGCCCCCGAGGAAAAAATGCGTGATGCCGGGGTCAGAAAAAATGGTGCCCAGAAGAGAAAATGGTCCCCGAGGAACAAATGCGTGATGCCAGGGGTCAGAAAAAATGGTGCCCAGAAGTGAAAAAAAATTTTTCATCTCAAATGCAAAAACAGATGCTGGGACATGAATCAGGGTGGAATTTCATTCTTAAAAATGGTATTGCTTGCTGGTTTTAAAAATTGAGTGTTTTTGGTTCCTGAGGAAAAAATGCGTGATGCCGGGGTGAGAAAAAATGGTGCCCAGAAGTGAAAAAAAAATTTTATGTCAAATGCAAAAATGGATGCTGGGACATGAATCAGGGTGGAATTTCGTACTTAAAAATGTTATTGCTTGCTGTTTTAAAAAATTGAGTGTTTTTGGTCCCCGAGGAAAAAATGCGTGATGCCGGGGTCAGAAAAAATGGTGCCCAGAAGTGAAAAAAAAATTTTCATGTCAAATGCAAAAACGGATGCTGGGACATGAATCAGGGTGGAATTTCATACTTAAAAATGGTATTGCTTGCTGTTTTTAAAAATTGAGTGTTTTTGGTCCCCGAGGAAAAAATGTGTGATGCCTGTGTCAGAAAAAATGGTGCCCAGAAGAGAAAATGGTCCCCGAGGAAAAAATGCGTGAGGGGTAAGAAAAAATGGTGCCCAGAAGTGAAAATTTTTTTTTCATCTCAAATGCAAAAACGGATGCTGGGACATGAATCAGGGTGGAATTTCATACTTAAAAATGGTATTGCTTGCTGTTTTTAAAAATTGAGTGTTTTTGGTCCCCGAGGAAAAAATGCATGATGCCGGGGTCAGAAAAAATGGTGCCCAGAAGAGAAAATGGTCCCCGAGGAACAAATGTGTGATGCCAGGGGTCAGAAAAAATGGTGCCCAGAAGTGAAAAAAAAATTTTCATCTCAAATGCAAAAACGGATGCTGGGACATGAATCAGGGTGGAATTTCATACTTAAAAATGGTATTGCTTGCTGTTTTTAAAAATTGAGTGTTTTTGGTCCCTGAGGAAAAAATGCGTGATGCCGGGGTCAGAAAAAATGGTGCCCAGAAGAGAAAATGGTCCCCGAGGAACAAATGTGTGATGCCAGGGGTCAGAAAAGATGGTGCCCAGAAGTGAAAAAAAAATTTTCCTCTCAAAGGCAAAAACGGATGCTGGGACATGAATCAGGGTGGAATTTCATACTTAAAAATGGTATTGCTTGCTGTTTTTAAAAATTGAGTGTTTTTGGTCCCTGAGGAAAAAATGCGTGATGCCGGGGTCAGAAAAAATGGTGCCCAGAAGAGAAAATGGTCCCCGAGGAACAAATGTGTGATGCCAGGGGTCAGAAAAAATGGTGCCCAGAAGTGAAAAAAAAATTTTCATCTCAAATGCAAAAACAGATGCTGGGACATGAATCAGGGTGGAATTTCATTCTTAAAAATGGTATTGCTTGCTGTTTTTAAAAATTGAGTGTTTTTGGTCCCCGAGGAAAAAATGCGTGATGCCGGGGTCAGAAAAAATAGTGCCCAGAAGTGAAAAAAAATTTTTCATCTCAAATGCAAAAACAGATGCTGGGACATGAATCAGGGTGGAATTTCATTCTTAAAAATGGTATTGCTTGCTGGTTTTAAAAATTGAGTGTTTTTGGTTCCTGAGGAAAAAATGCGTGATGCCGGGGTGAGAAAAAATGGTGCCCAGAAGTGAAAAAAATTTTTTCATCTCAAATGCAAAAACGGATGCTGGGACATGAATCAGGGTGGAATTTCGTACTTAAAAATGGTATTGCTTGCTGTTTTTAAAAATTGAGTGTTTTTCGTCCCCGAGGAAAAAATGCATGATGCCGGGGTGAGAAAAAATGGTACCCAGAAGTGAAAAAAAATTTTTCATCTCAAATGCAAAAACGGATGCTGGGACATGAATCAGGGTGGAATTTCGTACTTAAAAATGGTATTGCTTGCTGTTTTTAAAAATTGAGTGTTTTTCGTCCCCGAGGAAAAAATGCATGATGCCGGGGTGAGAAAAAATGGTACCCAGAAGTGAAAAAAAATTTTTCATCTCAAATGCAAAAACGGATGCTGGGACATGAATCAGGGTGGAATTCCATACTTTAAAATGGTATTGCTTGCTGTTTTTAAAAATTGAGTGTTTTTCGTCCCCGAGGAAAAAATGCATGATGCCGGGGTCAGAAAAAATGGTGCCCAGAAGTGAAAAAAAAATTTTCCTCTCAAAGGCAAAAACGGATGCTGGGACATGAATCAGGGTGGAATTTCATACTTAAAAATGGTATTGCTTGCTGTTTTTAAAAATTGAGTGTTTTTGGTCCCCGAGGAAAAAATGCGTGATGCCGGGGTCAGAAAAAATGGTGCCCAGAAGAGAAAATGGTCCCCGAGGAACAAATGCGTGATGCCAGGGGTCAGAAAAAATGGTGCCCAGAAGTGAAAAAAAATTTTTCATCTCAAATGCAAAAACAGATGCTGGGACATGAATCAGGGTGGAATTTCATTCTTAAAAATGGTATTGCTTGCTGGTTTTAAAAATTGAGTGTTTTTGGTTCCTGAGGAAAAAATGCGTGATGCCGGGGTGAGAAAAAATGGTGCCCAGAAGTGAAAAAAAAATTTCATGTCAAATGCAAAAATGGATGCTGGGACATGAATCAGGGTGGAATTTCGTACTTAAAAATGTTATTGCTTGCTGTTTTAAAAAATTGAGTGTTTTTGGTCCCCGAGGAAAAAATGCGTGATGCCGGGGTCAGAAAAAATGGTGCCCAGAAGTGAAAAAAAAATTTTCATGTCAAATGCAAAAACGGATGCTGGGACATGAATCAGGGTGGAATTTCATACTTAAAAATGGTATTGCTTGCTGTTTTTAAAAATTGAGTGTATTTGGTCCCCGAGGAAAAAATGTGTGATGCCTGTGTCAGAAAAAATGGTGCCCAGAAGAGAAAATGGTCCCCGAGGAAAAAATGCGTGAGGGGTAAGAAAAAATGGTGCCCAGAAGTGAAAATTTTTTTTTCATCTCAAATGCAAAAACGGATGCTGGGACATGAATCAGGGTGGAATTTCATACTTAAAAATGGTATTGCTTGCTGTTTTTAAAAATTGAGTGTTTTTGGTCCCCGAGGAAAAAATGCATGATGCCGGGGTCAGAAAAAATGGTGCCCAAAAGTGAAAAAAAAATTTTCCTCTCAAAGGCAAAAACGGATGCTGGGACATGAATCAGGGTGGAATTTCATACTTAAAAATGGTATTGCTTGCTGTTTTTAAAAATTGAGTGTTTTTGGTCCCCGAGGAAAAAATGCATGATGCCGGGGTCAGAAAAAATGGTGCCCAGAAGAGAAAATGGTCCCCGAGGAACAAATGTGTGATGCCAGGGGTCAGAAAAAATGGTGCCCAGAAGTGAAAAAAAAATTTTCATCTCAAATGCAAAAACGGATGCTGGGACATGAATCAGGGTGGAATTTCATACTTAAAAATGGTATTGCTTGCTGTTTTTAAAAATTGAGTGTTTTTGGTCCCTGAGGAAAAAATGCGTGATGCCGGGGTCAGAAAAAATGGTGCCCAGAAGAGAAAATGGTCCCCGAGGAACAAATGTGTGATGCCAGGGGTCAGAAAAGATGGTGCCCAGAAGTGAAAAAAAAATTTTCCTCTCAAAGGCAAAAACGGATGCTGGGACATGAATCAGGGTGGAATTTCATACTTAAAAATGGTATTGCTTGCTGTTTTTAAAAATTGAGTGTTTTTGGTCCCTGAGGAAAAAATGCGTGATGCCGGGGTCAGAAAAAATGGTGCCCAGAAGAGAAAATGGTCCCCGAGGAACAAATGTGTGATGCCAGGGGTCAGAAAAAATGGTGCCCAGAAGTGAAAAAAAAATTTTCATCTCAAATGCAAAAACAGATGCTGGGACATGAATCAGGGTGGAATTTCATTCTTAAAAATGGTATTGCTTGCTGTTTTTAAAAATTGAGTGTTTTTGGTCCCCGAGGAAAAAATGCGTGATGCCGGGGTCAGAAAAAATAGTGCCCAGAAGTGAAAAAAAATTTTTCATCTCAAATGCAAAAACAGATGCTGGGACATGAATCAGGGTGGAATTTCATTCTTAAAAATGGTATTGCTTGCTGGTTTTAAAAATTGAGTGTTTTTGGTTCCTGAGGAAAAAATGCGTGATGCCGGGGTGAGAAAAAATGGTGCCCAGAAGTGAAAAAAATTTTTTCATCTCAAATGCAAAAACGGATGCTGGGACATGAATCAGGGTGGAATTTCGTACTTAAAAATGGTATTGCTTGCTGTTTTTAAAAATTGAGTGTTTTTCGTCCCCGAGGAAAAAATGCATGATGCCGGGGTGAGAAAAAATGGTACCCAGAAGTGAAAAAAAATTTTTCATCTCAAATGCAAAAACGGATGCTGGGACATGAATCAGGGTGGAATTTCGTACTTAAAAATGGTATTGCTTGCTGTTTTTAAAAATTGAGTGTTTTTCGTCCCCGAGGAAAAAATGCATGATGCCGGGGTGAGAAAAAATGGTACCCAGAAGTGAAAAAAAATTTTTCATCTCAAATGCAAAAACGGATGCTGGGACATGAATCAGGGTGGAATTCCATACTTTAAAATGGTATTGCTTGCTGTTTTTAAAAATTGAGTGTTTTTCGTCCCCGAGGAAAAAATGCATGATGCCGGGGTCAGAAAAAATGGTGCCCAGAAGTGAAAAAAAAATTTTCCTCTCAAAGGCAAAAACGGATGCTGGGACATGAATCAGGGTGGAATTTCATACTTAAAAATGGTATTGCTTGCTGTTTTTAAAAATTGAGTGTTTTTGGTCCCCGAGGAAAAAATGCGTGATGCCGGGGTCAGAAAAAATGGTGCCCAGAAGAGAAAATGGTCCCCGAGGAACAAATGCGTGATGCCAGGGGTCAGAAAAAATGGTGCCCAGAAGTGAAAAAAAATTTTTCATCTCAAATGCAAAAACAGATGCTGGGACATGAATCAGGGTGGAATTTCATTCTTAAAAATGGTATTGCTTGCTGGTTTTAAAAATTGAGTGTTTTTGGTTCCTGAGGAAAAAATGCGTGATGCCGGGGTGAGAAAAAATGGTGCCCAGAAGTGAAAAAAAAATTTCATGTCAAATGCAAAAATGGATGCTGGGACATGAATCAGGGTGGAATTTCGTACTTAAAAATGTTATTGCTTGCTGTTTTAAAAAATTGAGTGTTTTTGGTCCCCGAGGAAAAAATGCGTGATGCCGGGGTCAGAAAAAATGGTGCCCAGAAGTGAAAAAAAAATTTTCATGTCAAATGCAAAAACGGATGCTGGGACATGAATCAGGGTGGAATTTCATACTTAAAAATGGTATTGCTTGCTGTTTTTAAAAATTGAGTGTTTTTGGTCCCTGAGGAAAAAAACGTGTGATGCCGGGGTCAGAAAAAATGGTACCCAGAAGTGAAAAAAAATTTTTCATCTCAAATGCAAAAATGGATGCTGGGACATGAATCAGGGTGGAATTCCATACTTTAAAATGGTATTGCTTGCTGTTTTTAAAAATTGAGTGTTTTTGGTCCCTGAGGAAAAAACGTGTGATGCCGGGGTCAGAAAAAATGGTGCCCAGAAGTGAAAATTTTATTTTCATCTCAAATCCAAAAACAGATGCTAGGACGTTAATCAGGGTGAAATTCCATATTTAAAAATGGTATTGCTTGCTGTTTTTAAAAATTGTGTTTTTTTTCCCTGAGGAAAAAACGCGTGATGAAAAAATGGTGCCCAGAAGTGAAAAAATTTTTTTCATCTCAAATGCAAAAACGGATGCTGGGACATGAATCAGGGTGGAATTTCATACTTAAAAATGGTATTGCTTGCTGTTTTTAAAAATTGAGTGTTTTTGGTCCCTGAGGAAAAAAACGTGTGATGCCGGGGTCAGAAAAAATGGTACCCAGAAGTGAAAAAAATTTTTTCATCTCAAATGCAAAAACGGATGCTGGGACATGAATCAGGGTGGAATTCCATACTTTAAAATGGTATTGCTTGCTGTTTTTAAAAATTGAGTGTTTTTCGTCCCCGAGGAAAAAATGCATGATGCCGGGGTCAGAAAAAATGGTGCCCAGAAGTGAAAAAAAAATTTTCCTCTCAAAGGCAAAAACGGATGCTGGGACATGAATCAGGATGGAATTTCATACTTAAAAATGGTATTGCTTGCTGTTTTTAAAAATTGAGTGTTTTTGGCCCCCGAGGAAAAAATGCGTGATGCCGGGGTCAGAAAAAATGGTGCCCAGAAGAGAAAATGGTCCCCGAGGAACAAATGCGTGATGCCAGGGGTCAGAAAAAATGGTGCCCAGAAGTGAAAAAAAATTTTTCATCTCAAATGCAAAAACAGATGCTGGGACATGAATCAGGGTGGAATTTCATTCTTAAAAATGGTATTGCTTGCTGGTTTTAAAAATTGAGTGTTTTTGGTTCCTGAGGAAAAAATGCGTGATGCCGGGGTGAGAAAAAATGGTGCCCAGAAGTGAAAAAAAAATTTTATGTCAAATGCAAAAATGGATGCTGGGACATGAATCAGGGTGGAATTTCGTACTTAAAAATGTTATTGCTTGCTGTTTTAAAAAATTGAGTGTTTTTGGTCCCCGAGGAAAAAATGCGTGATGCCGGGGTCAGAAAAAATGGTGCCCAGAAGTGAAAAAAAAATTTTCATGTCAAATGCAAAAACGGATGCTGGGACATGAATCAGGGTGGAATTTCATACTTAAAAATGGTATTGCTTGCTGTTTTTAAAAATTGAGTGTTTTTGGTCCCCGAGGAAAAAATGTGTGATGCCTGTGTCAGAAAAAATGGTGCCCAGAAGAGAAAATGGTCCCCGAGGAAAAAATGCGTGAGGGGTAAGAAAAAATGGTGCCCAGAAGTGAAAATTTTTTTTTCATCTCAAATGCAAAAACGGATGCTGGGACATGAATCAGGGTGGAATTTCATACTTAAAAATGGTATTGCTTGCTGTTTTTAAAAATTGAGTGTTTTTGGTCCCCGAGGAAAAAATGCATGATGCCGGGGTCAGAAAAAATGGTGCCCAGAAGAGAAAATGGTCCCCGAGGAACAAATGTGTGATGCCAGGGGTCAGAAAAAATGGTGCCCAGAAGTGAAAAAAAAATTTTCATCTCAAATGCAAAAACGGATGCTGGGACATGAATCAGGGTGGAATTTCATACTTAAAAATGGTATTGCTTGCTGTTTTTAAAAATTGAGTGTTTTTGGTCCCTGAGGAAAAAATGCGTGATGCCGGGGTCAGAAAAAATGGTGCCCAGAAGAGAAAATGGTCCCCGAGGAACAAATGTGTGATGCCAGGGGTCAGAAAAGATGGTGCCCAGAAGTGAAAAAAAAATTTTCCTCTCAAAGGCAAAAACGGATGCTGGGACATGAATCAGGGTGGAATTTCATACTTAAAAATGGTATTGCTTGCTGTTTTTAAAAATTGAGTGTTTTTGGTCCCTGAGGAAAAAATGCGTGATGCCGGGGTCAGAAAAAATGGTGCCCAGAAGAGAAAATGGTCCCCGAGGAACAAATGTGTGATGCCAGGGGTCAGAAAAAATGGTGCCCAGAAGTGAAAAAAAAATTTTCATCTCAAATGCAAAAACAGATGCTGGGACATGAATCAGGGTGGAATTTCATTCTTAAAAATGGTATTGCTTGCTGTTTTTAAAAATTGAGTGTTTTTGGTCCCCGAGGAAAAAATGCGTGATGCCGGGGTCAGAAAAAATAGTGCCCAGAAGTGAAAAAAAATTTTTCATCTCAAATGCAAAAACAGATGCTGGGACATGAATCAGGGTGGAATTTCATTCTTAAAAATGGTATTGCTTGCTGGTTTTAAAAATTGAGTGTTTTTGGTTCCTGAGGAAAAAATGCGTGATGCCGGGGTGAGAAAAAATGGTGCCCAGAAGTGAAAAAAATTTTTTCATCTCAAATGCAAAAACGGATGCTGGGACATGAATCAGGGTGGAATTTCGTACTTAAAAATGGTATTGCTTGCTGTTTTTAAAAATTGAGTGTTTTTCGTCCCCGAGGAAAAAATGCATGATGCCGGGGTGAGAAAAAATGGTACCCAGAAGTGAAAAAAAATTTTTCATCTCAAATGCAAAAACGGATGCTGGGACATGAATCAGGGTGGAATTTCGTACTTAAAAATGGTATTGCTTGCTGTTTTTAAAAATTGAGTGTTTTTCGTCCCCGAGGAAAAAATGCATGATGCCGGGGTGAGAAAAAATGGTACCCAGAAGTGAAAAAAAATTTTTCATCTCAAATGCAAAAACGGATGCTGGGACATGAATCAGGGTGGAATTCCATACTTTAAAATGGTATTGCTTGCTGTTTTTAAAAATTGAGTGTTTTTCGTCCCCGAGGAAAAAATGCATGATGCCGGGGTCAGAAAAAATGGTGCCCAGAAGTGAAAAAAAAATTTTCCTCTCAAAGGCAAAAACGGATGCTGGGACATGAATCAGGGTGGAATTTCATACTTAAAAATGGTATTGCTTGCTGTTTTTAAAAATTGAGTGTTTTTGGTCCCCGAGGAAAAAATGCGTGATGCCGGGGTCAGAAAAAATGGTGCCCAGAAGAGAAAATGGTCCCCGAGGAACAAATGCGTGATGCCAGGGGTCAGAAAAAATGGTGCCCAGAAGTGAAAAAAAATTTTTCATCTCAAATGCAAAAACAGATGCTGGGACATGAATCAGGGTGGAATTTCATTCTTAAAAATGGTATTGCTTGCTGGTTTTAAAAATTGAGTGTTTTTGGTTCCTGAGGAAAAAATGCGTGATGCCGGGGTGAGAAAAAATGGTGCCCAGAAGTGAAAAAAAAATTTCATGTCAAATGCAAAAATGGATGCTGGGACATGAATCAGGGTGGAATTTCGTACTTAAAAATGTTATTGCTTGCTGTTTTAAAAAATTGAGTGTTTTTGGTCCCCGAGGAAAAAATGCGTGATGCCGGGGTCAGAAAAAATGGTGCCCAGAAGTGAAAAAAAAATTTTCATGTCAAATGCAAAAACGGATGCTGGGACATGAATCAGGGTGGAATTTCATACTTAAAAATGGTATTGCTTGCTGTTTTTAAAAATTGAGTGTATTTGGTCCCCGAGGAAAAAATGTGTGATGCCTGTGTCAGAAAAAATGGTGCCCAGAAGAGAAAATGGTCCCCGAGGAAAAAATGCGTGAGGGGTAAGAAAAAATGGTGCCCAGAAGTGAAAATTTTTTTTTCATCTCAAATGCAAAAACGGATGCTGGGACATGAATCAGGGTGGAATTTCATACTTAAAAATGGTATTGCTTGCTGTTTTTAAAAATTGAGTGTTTTTGGTCCCCGAGGAAAAAATGCATGATGCCGGGGTCAGAAAAAATGGTGCCCAAAAGTGAAAAAAAAATTTTCCTCTCAAAGGCAAAAACGGATGCTGGGACATGAATCAGGGTGGAATTTCATACTTAAAAATGGTATTGCTTGCTGTTTTTAAAAATTGAGTGTTTTTGGTCCCCGAGGAAAAAATGCATGATGCCGGGGTCAGAAAAAATGGTGCCCAGAAGAGAAAATGGTCCCCGAGGAACAAATGTGTGATGCCAGGGGTCAGAAAAAATGGTGCCCAGAAGTGAAAAAAAAATTTTCATCTCAAATGCAAAAACGGATGCTGGGACATGAATCAGGGTGGAATTTCATACTTAAAAATGGTATTGCTTGCTGTTTTTAAAAATTGAGTGTTTTTGGTCCCTGAGGAAAAAATGCGTGATGCCGGGGTCAGAAAAAATGGTGCCCAGAAGAGAAAATGGTCCCCGAGGAACAAATGTGTGATGCCAGGGGTCAGAAAAGATGGTGCCCAGAAGTGAAAAAAAAATTTTCCTCTCAAAGGCAAAAACGGATGCTGGGACATGAATCAGGGTGGAATTTCATACTTAAAAATGGTATTGCTTGCTGTTTTTAAAAATTGAGTGTTTTTGGTCCCTGAGGAAAAAATGCGTGATGCCGGGGTCAGAAAAAATGGTGCCCAGAAGAGAAAATGGTCCCCGAGGAACAAATGTGTGATGCCAGGGGTCAGAAAAAATGGTGCCCAGAAGTGAAAAAAAAATTTTCATCTCAAATGCAAAAACAGATGCTGGGACATGAATCAGGGTGGAATTTCATTCTTAAAAATGGTATTGCTTGCTGTTTTTAAAAATTGAGTGTTTTTGGTCCCCGAGGAAAAAATGCGTGATGCCGGGGTCAGAAAAAATAGTGCCCAGAAGTGAAAAAAAATTTTTCATCTCAAATGCAAAAACAGATGCTGGGACATGAATCAGGGTGGAATTTCATTCTTAAAAATGGTATTGCTTGCTGGTTTTAAAAATTGAGTGTTTTTGGTTCCTGAGGAAAAAATGCGTGATGCCGGGGTGAGAAAAAATGGTGCCCAGAAGTGAAAAAAATTTTTTCATCTCAAATGCAAAAACGGATGCTGGGACATGAATCAGGGTGGAATTTCGTACTTAAAAATGGTATTGCTTGCTGTTTTTAAAAATTGAGTGTTTTTCGTCCCCGAGGAAAAAATGCATGATGCCGGGGTGAGAAAAAATGGTACCCAGAAGTGAAAAAAAATTTTTCATCTCAAATGCAAAAACGGATGCTGGGACATGAATCAGGGTGGAATTTCGTACTTAAAAATGGTATTGCTTGCTGTTTTTAAAAATTGAGTGTTTTTCGTCCCCGAGGAAAAAATGCATGATGCCGGGGTGAGAAAAAATGGTACCCAGAAGTGAAAAAAAATTTTTCATCTCAAATGCAAAAACGGATGCTGGGACATGAATCAGGGTGGAATTCCATACTTTAAAATGGTATTGCTTGCTGTTTTTAAAAATTGAGTGTTTTTCGTCCCCGAGGAAAAAATGCATGATGCCGGGGTCAGAAAAAATGGTGCCCAGAAGTGAAAAAAAAATTTTCCTCTCAAAGGCAAAAACGGATGCTGGGACATGAATCAGGGTGGAATTTCATACTTAAAAATGGTATTGCTTGCTGTTTTTAAAAATTGAGTGTTTTTGGTCCCCGAGGAAAAAATGCGTGATGCCGGGGTCAGAAAAAATGGTGCCCAGAAGAGAAAATGGTCCCCGAGGAACAAATGCGTGATGCCAGGGGTCAGAAAAAATGGTGCCCAGAAGTGAAAAAAAATTTTTCATCTCAAATGCAAAAACAGATGCTGGGACATGAATCAGGGTGGAATTTCATTCTTAAAAATGGTATTGCTTGCTGGTTTTAAAAATTGAGTGTTTTTGGTTCCTGAGGAAAAAATGCGTGATGCCGGGGTGAGAAAAAATGGTGCCCAGAAGTGAAAAAAAAATTTCATGTCAAATGCAAAAATGGATGCTGGGACATGAATCAGGGTGGAATTTCGTACTTAAAAATGTTATTGCTTGCTGTTTTAAAAAATTGAGTGTTTTTGGTCCCCGAGGAAAAAATGCGTGATGCCGGGGTCAGAAAAAATGGTGCCCAGAAGTGAAAAAAAAATTTTCATGTCAAATGCAAAAACGGATGCTGGGACATGAATCAGGGTGGAATTTCATACTTAAAAATGGTATTGCTTGCTGTTTTTAAAAATTGAGTGTATTTGGTCCCCGAGGAAAAAATGTGTGATGCCTGTGTCAGAAAAAATGGTGCCCAGAAGAGAAAATGGTCCCCGAGGAAAAAATGCGTGAGGGGTAAGAAAAAATGGTGCCCAGAAGTGAAAATTTTTTTTTCATCTCAAATGCAAAAACGGATGCTGGGACATGAATCAGGGTGGAATTTCATACTTAAAAATGGTATTGCTTGCTGTTTTTAAAAATTGAGTGTTTTTGGTCCCCGAGGAAAAAATGCATGATGCCGGGGTCAGAAAAAATGGTGCCCAAAAGTGAAAAAAAAATTTTCCTCTCAAAGGCAAAAACGGATGCTGGGACATGAATCAGGGTGGAATTTCATACTTAAAAATGGTATTGCTTGCTGTTTTTAAAAATTGAGTGTTTTTGGTCCCTGAGGAAAAAATGCGTGATGCCGGGGTCAGAAAAAATGGTGCCCAGAAGAGAAAATGGTCCCCGAGGAACAAATGCGTGATGCCAGGGGTCAGAAAAAATGGTGCCCAGAAGTGAAAAAAAAATTTTCATCTCAAATGCAAAAACAGATGCTGGGACATGAATCAGGGTGGAATTTCATTCTTAAAAATGGTATTGCTTGCTGTTTTTAAAAATTGAGTGTTTTTGGTCCCCGAGGAAAAAATGCGTGATGCCGGGGTCAGAAAAAATAGTGCCCAGAAGTGAAAAAAAATTTTTCATCTCAAATGCAAAAACAGATGCTGGGACATGAATCAGGGTGGAATTTCATTCTTAAAAATGGTATTGCTTGCTGGTTTTAAAAATTGAGTGTTTTTGGTTCCTGAGGAAAAAATGCGTGATGCCGGGGTGAGAAAAAATGGTGCCCAGAAGTGAAAAAAAAATTTCATGTCAAATGCAAAAATGGATGCTGGGACATGAATCAGGGTGGAATTTCGTACTTAAAAATGTTATTGCTTGCTGTTTTAAAAAATTGA
The DNA here is from genome assembly GCA_023053685.1 of Diadophis punctatus similis. NCBI lineage: Eukaryota > Metazoa > Chordata > Lepidosauria > Squamata > Dipsadidae > Diadophis > Diadophis punctatus. Next base: position 121,709,873 of record JALIGW010000002.1, read on the forward strand.
GTGTTTTTGGTCCCCGAGGAAAAAATGCGTGATGCCGGGGTCAGAAAAAATGGTGCCCAGAAGTGAAAAATTTTTTTTCATGTCAAATGCAAAAACGGATGCTGGGACATGAATCAGGGTGGAATTTCGTACTTAAAATGGTATTGCTTGCTGTTTTTAAAAATTGAGTGTTTTTGGTCCCCGAGGAAAAAAACCGTGATGGCGCGGTCAGAAAAAGTGGTGCCCAGAAGCGAAAATTTTTTTTTCAAAACAAATGCAAAAACAGATGCTGGGACATGAATCAGGGTGAAATTCCATACTTAAAAATGGTATTGCTTGCTGTTTTTAAAAAATGAGTGTTTTTGGTCCCCGAGGAAAAAATGCGTGATGCCAGGGTCAGAAAAAATGGTGCCCAAGAAGTGAAAAAAAAATTTTCATCTCAAATGCAAAAATGGATGCTAGGACATTAATCAGGGTGAAATTCCATACTTAAAAATGGTATTGCTTGCTGTTTTTAAAAATTGAGTGTTTTTGGTCCCTGAGGAAAAAACGTGTGATGCCGGGGTCAGAAAAAATGGTGCCCAGAAGTGAAAATTTTATTTTCATCTCAAATCCAAAAACAGATGCTAGGACGTTAATCAGGGTGAAATTCCATATTTAAAAATGGTATTGCTTGCTGTTTTTAAAAATTGAGTGTTTTTTTTCCCTGAGGAAAAAACGTGTGATGAAAAAATGGTGCCCAGAAGTGAAAAAATTTTTTTCATCTCAAATGCAAAAACGGATGCTGGGACATGAATCAGGGTGGAATTTCATACTTAAAAATGGTATTGCTTGCTGTTTTTAAAAATTGAGTGTTTTTGGTCCCTGAGGAAAAAAACGTGTGATGCCGGGGTCAGAAAAAATGGTACCCAGAAGTGAAAAAAAATTTTTCATCTCAAATGCAAAAACGGATGCTGGGACATGAATCAGGGTGGAATTCCATACTTTAAAATGGTATTGCTTGCTGTTTTTAAAAATTGAGTGTTTTTCGTCCCCGAGGAAAAAATGCATGATGCCAGGGGTCAGAAAAAATGGTGCCCAGAAGTGAAAAAAAAATTTTCATCTCAAATGCAAAAACAGATGCTGGGACATGAATCAGGGTGGAATTTCATTCTTAAAAATGGTATTGCTTGCTGTTTTTAAAAATTGAGTGTTTTTGGTCCCCGAGGAAAAAATGCGTGATGCCAGGGGTCAGAAAAAATGGTGCCCAGAAGTGAAAAAAAATTTTTCATCTCAAATGCAAAAACAGATGCTGGGACATGAATCAGGGTGGAATTTCATTCTTAAAAATGGTATTGCTTGCTGGTTTTAAAAATTGAGTGTTTTTGGTTCCTGAGGAAAAAATGCGTGATGCCGGGGTGAGAAAAAATGGTGCCCAGAAGTGAAAAAAAAATTTCATGTCAAATGCAAAAATGGATGCTGGGACATGAATCAGGGTGGAATTTCGTACTTAAAAATGTTATTGCTTGCTGTTTTAAAAAATTGAGTGTTTTTGGTCCCCGAGGAAAAAATGCGTGATGCCGGGGTCAGAAAAAATGGTGCCCAGAAGTGAAAAAAAAATTTTCATGTCAAATGCAAAAACGGATGCTGGGACATGAATCAGGGTGGAATTTCATACTTAAAAATGGTATTGCTTGCTGTTTTTAAAAATTGAGTGTTTTTGGTCCCCGAGGAAAAAATGTGTGATGCCTGTGTCAGAAAAAATGGTGCCCAGAAGAGAATATGGTCCCCGAGGAAAAAATGCGTGAGGGGTAAGAAAAAATGGTGCCCAGAAGTGAAAATTTTTTTTTCATCTCAAATGCAAAAACGGATGCTGGGACATGAATCAGGGTGGAATTTCATACTTAAAAATGGTATTGCTTGCTGTTTTTAAAAATTGAGTGTTTTTGGTCACCGAGGAAAAAATGCATGATGCCGGGGTCAGAAAAAATGGTGCCCAAAAGTGAAAAAAAAATTTTCCTCTCAAAGGCAAAAACGGATGCTGGGACATGAATCAGGGTGGAATTTCATACTTAAAAATGGTATTGCTTGCTGTTTTTAAAAATTGAGTGTTTTTGGTCCCTGAGGAAAAAATGCGTGATGCCGGGGTCAGAAAAAATGGTGCCCAGAAGAGAAAATGGTCCCCGAGGAACAAATGCGTGATGCCAGGGGTCAGAAAAAATGGTGCCCAGAAGTGAAAAAAAAATTTTCATCTCAAATGCAAAAACAGATGCTGGGACATGAATCAGGGTGGAATTTCATTCTTAAAAATGGTATTGCTTGCTGTTTTTAAAAATTGAGTGTTTTTGGTCCCCGAGGAAAAAATGCGTGATGCCGGGGTCAGAAAAAATAGTGCCCAGAAGTGAAAAAAAATTTTTCATCTCAAATGCAAAAACAGATGCTGGGACATGAATCAGGGTGGAATTTCATTCTTAAAAATGGTATTGCTTGCTGGTTTTAAAAATTGAGTGTTTTTGGTTCCTGAGGAAAAAATGCGTGATGCCGGGGTGAGAAAAAATGGTGCCCAGAAGTGAAAAAAAAATTTCATGTCAAATGCAAAAATGGATGCTGGGACATGAATCAGGGTGGAATTTCGTACTTAAAAATGTTATTGCTTGCTGTTTTAAAAAATTGAGTGTTTTTGGTCCCCGAGGAAAAAATGCGTGATGCCGGGGTCAGAAAAAATGGTGCCCAGAAGTGAAAAAATTTTTTTCATGTCAAATGCAAAAACGGATGCTGGGACATGAATCAGGGTGGAATTTCGTACTTAAAATGGTATTGCTTGCTGTTTTTAAAAATTGAGTGTTTTTGGTCCCCGAGGAAAAAAACCGTGATGGCGCGGTCAGAAAAAGTGGTGCCCAGAAGCGAAAAATTTTTTTTCAAATCAAATGCAAAAACAGATGCTGGGACATGAATCAGGGTGAAATTCCATACTTAAAAATGGTATTGCTTGCTGTTTTTAAAAAATGAGTGTTTTTGGTCCCCGAGGAAAAAATGCGTGATGCCAGGGTCAGAAAAAATGGTGCCCAAGAAGTGAAAAAAAAATTTTCATCTCAAATGCAAAAATGGATGCTAGGACATTAATCAGGGTGAAATTCCATACTTAAAAATGGTATTGCTTGCTGTTTTTAAAAATTGAGTGTTTTTGGTCCCTGAGGAAAAAACGTGTGATGCCGGGGTCAGAAAAAATGGTGCCCAGAAGTGAAAATTTTATTTTCATCTCAAATCCAAAAACAGATGCTAGGACGTTAATCAGGGTGAAATTCCATATTTAAAAATGGTATTGCTTGCTGTTTTTAAAAATTGAGTGTTTTTTTTCCCTGAGGAAAAAACGTGTGATGAAAAAATGGTGCCCAGAAGTGAAAAAATTTTTTTCATCTCAAATGCAAAAACGGATGCTGGGACATGAATCAGGGTGGAATTTCATACTTAAAAATGGTATTGCTTGCTGTTTTTAAAAATTGAGTGTTTTTGGTCCCTGAGGAAAAAAACGTGTGATGCCGGGGTCAGAAAAAATGGTACCCAGAAGTGAAAAAAATTTTTTCATCTCAAATGCAAAAACGGATGCTGGGACATGAATCAGGGTGGAATTCCATACTTTAAAATGGTATTGCTTGCTGTTTTTAAAAATTGAGTGTTTTTCGTCCCCGAGGAAAAAATGCATGATGCCAGGGGTCAGAAAAAATGGTGCCCAGAAGTGAAAAAAAAATTTTCATCTCAAATGCAAAAACAGATGCTGGGACATGAATCAGGGTGGAATTACATACTTAAAAATGGTATTGCTTGCTGTTTTTAAAAATTGAGTGTTTTTGGTCCCCGAGGAAAAAATGTGTGATGCCTGTGTCAGAAAAAATGGTGCCCAGAAGAGAAAATGGTCCCCGAGGAAAAAATGCGTGAGGGGTAAGAAAAAATGGTGCCCAGAAGTGAAAATTTTTTTTTCATCTCAAATGCAAAAACGGATGCTGGGACATGAATCAGGGTGGAATTTCATACTTAAAAATGGTATTGCTTGCTGTTTTTAAAAATTGAGTGTTTTTGGTCCCCGAGGAAAAAATGCATGATGCCGGGGTCAGAAAAAATGGTGCCCAGAAGAGAAAATGGTCCCCGAGGAACAAATGTGTGATGCCAGGGGTCAGAAAAAATGGTGCCCAGAAGTGAAAAAAATTTTTTCATCTCAAATGCAAAAACGGATGCTGGGACATGAATCAGGGTGGAATTTCATACTTAAAAATGGTATTGCTTGCTGTTTTTAAAAATTGAGTGTTTTTGGTCCCTGAGGAAAAAATGCGTGATGCCGGGGTCAGAAAAAATGGTGCCCAGAAGAGAAAATGGTCCCCGAGGAACAAATGTGTGATGCCAGGGGTCAGAAAAGATGGTGCCCAGAAGTGAAAAAAAAATTTTCCTCTCAAAGGCAAAAACGGATGCTGGGACATGAATCAGGGTGGAATTTCATACTTAAAAATGGTATTGCTTGCTGTTTTTAAAAATTGAGTGTTTTTGGTCCCTGAGGAAAAAATGCGTGATGCCGGGGTCAGAAAAAATGGTGCCCAGAAGAGAAAATGGTCCCCGAGGAACAAATGTGTGATGCCAGGGGTCAGAAAAAATGGTGCCCAGAAGTGAAAAAAAAATTTTCATCTCAAATGCAAAAACAGATGCTGGGACATGAATCAGGGTGGAATTTCATTCTTAAAAATGGTATTGCTTGCTGTTTTTAAAAATTGAGTGTTTTTGGTCCCCGAGGAAAAAATGCGTGATGCCGGGGTCAGAAAAAATAGTGCCCAGAAGTGAAAAAAAATTTTTCATCTCAAATGCAAAAACAGATGCTGGGACATGAATCAGGGTGGAATTTCATTCTTAAAAATGGTATTGCTTGCTGGTTTTAAAAATTGAGTGTTTTTGGTTCCTGAGGAAAAAATGCGTGATGCCGGGGTGAGAAAAAATGGTGCCCAGAAGTGAAAAAAATTTTTTCATCTCAAATGCAAAAACGGATGCTGGGACATGAATCAGGGTGGAATTTCGTACTTAAAAATGGTATTGCTTGCTGTTTTTAAAAATTGAGTGTTTTTCGTCCCCGAGGAAAAAATGCATGATGCCGGGGTGAGAAAAAATGGTACCCAGAAGTGAAAAAAAATTTTTCATCTCAAATGCAAAAACGGATGCTGGGACATGAATCAGGGTGGAATTCCATACTTTAAAATGGTATTGCTTGCTGTTTTTAAAAATTGAGTGTTTTTCGTCCCCGAGGAAAAAATGCATGATGCCGGGGTCAGAAAAAATGGTGCCCAGAAGTGAAAAAAAAATTTTCCTCTCAAAGGCAAAAACGGATGCTGGGACATGAATCAGGGTGGAATTTCATACTTAAAAATGGTATTGCTTGCTGTTTTTAAAAATTGAGTGTTTTTGGTCCCCGAGGAAAAAATGCGTGATGCCGGGGTCAGAAAAAATGGTGCCCAGAAGAGAAAATGGTCCCCGAGGAACAAATGCGTGATGCCAGGGGTCAGAAAAAATGGTGCCCAGAAGTGAAAAAATTTTTTTCATCTCAAATGCAAAAACAGATGCTGGGACATGAATCAGGGTGGAATTTCATTCTTAAAAATGGTATTGCTTGCTGTTTTTAAAAATTGAGTGTTTTTGGTCCCCGAGGAAAAAATGCGTGATGCCGGGGTCAGAAAAAATAGTGCCCAGAAGTGAAAAAAAATTTTTCATCTCAAATGCAAAAACAGATGCTGGGACATGAATCAGGGTGGAATTTCATTCTTAAAAATGGTATTGCTTGCTGGTTTTAAAAATTGAGTGTTTTTGGTTCCTGAGGAAAAAATGCGTGATGCCGGGGTGAGAAAAAATGGTGCCCAGAAGTGAAAAAAATTTTTTCATCTCAAATGCAAAAACGGATGCTGGGACATGAATCAGGGTGGAATTTCGTACTTAAAAATGGTATTGCTTGCTGTTTTTAAAAATTGAGTGTTTTTCGTCCCCGAGGAAAAAATGCATGATGCCGGGGTGAGAAAAAATGGTACCCAGAAGTGAAAAAAAATTTTTCATCTCAAATGCAAAAACGGATGCTGGGACATGAATCAGGGTGGAATTCCATACTTTAAAATGGTATTGCTTGCTGTTTTTAAAAATTGAGTGTTTTTCGTCCCCGAGGAAAAAATGCATGATGCCGGGGTCAGAAAAAATGGTGCCCAGAAGTGAAAAAAAAATTTTCCTCTCAAAGGCAAAAACGGATGCTGGGACATGAATCAGGGTGGAATTTCATACTTAAAAATGGTATTGCTTGCTGTTTTTAAAAATTGAGTGTTTTTGGTCCCCGAGGAAAAAATGCGTGATGCCGGGGTCAGAAAAAATGGTGCCCAGAAGAGAAAATGGTCCCCGAGGAACAAATGCGTGATGCCAGGGGTCAGAAAAAATGGTGCCCAGAAGTGAAAAAATTTTTTTCATCTCAAATGCAAAAACAGATGCTGGGACATGAATCAGGGTGGAATTTCATTCTTAAAAATGGTATTGCTTGCTGGTTTTAAAAATTGAGTGTTTTTGGTTCCTGAGGAAAAAATGTGTGATGCCGGGGTGAGAAAAAATGGTGCCCAGAAGTGAAAAAAAAATTTCATGTCAAATGCAAAAATGGATGCTGGGACATGAATCAGGGTGGAATTTCGTACTTAAAAATGTTATTGCTTGCTGTTTTAAAAAATTGAGTGTTTTTGGTCCCCGAGGAAAAAATGCGTGATGCCGGGGTCAGAAAAAATGGTGCCCAGAAGTGAAAAAAAAATTTTCATGTCAAATGCAAAAACGGATGCTGGGACATGAATCAGGGTGGAATTTCATACTTAAAAATGGTATTGCTTGCTGTTTTTAAAAATTGAGTGTTTTTGGTCCCCGAGGAAAAAATGTGTGATGCCTGTGTCAGAAAAAATGGTGCCCAGAAGAGAAAATGGTCCCCGAGGAAAAAATGCGTGAGGGGTAAGAAAAAATGGTGCCCAGAAGTGAAAATTTTTTTTTCATCTCAAATGCAAAAACGGATGCTGGGACATGAATCAGGGTGGAATTTCATACTTAAAAATGGTATTGCTTGCTGTTTTTAAAAATTGAGTGTTTTTGGTCCCCGAGGAAAAAATGCATGATGCCGGGGTCAGAAAAAATGGTGCCCAAAAGTGAAAAAAAAATTTTCCTCTCAAAGGCAAAAACGGATGCTGGGACATGAATCAGGGTGGAATTTCATACTTAAAAATGGTATTGCTTGCTGTTTTTAAAAATTGAGTGTTTTTGGTCCCTGAGGAAAAAATGTGTGATGCCGGGGTCAGAAAAAATGGTGCCCAGAAGAGAAAATGGTCCCCGAGGAACAAATGCGTGATGCCAGGGGTCAGAAAAAATGGTGCCCAGAAGTGAAAAAAAAATTTTCATCTCAAATGCAAAAACAGATGGTGGGACATGAATCAGGGTGGAATTTCATTCTTAAAAATGGTATTGCTTGCTGTTTTTAAAAATTGAGTGTTTTTGGTCCCCGAGGAAAAAATGCGTGATGCCGGGGTCAGAAAAAATAGTGCCCAGAAGTGAAAAAAAATTTTTCATCTCAAATGCAAAAACAGATGCTGGGACATGAATCAGGGTGGAATTTCATTCTTAAAAATGGTATTGCTTGCTGGTTTTAAAAATTGAGTGTTTTTGGTTCCTGAGGAAAAAATGCGTGATGCCGGGGTGAGAAAAAATGGTGCCCAGAAGTGAAAAAAAAATTTCATGTCAAATGCAAAAATGGATGCTGGGACATGAATCAGGGTGGAATTTCGTACTTAAAAATGTTATTGCTTGCTGTTTTTAAAAATTGAGTGTTTTTGGTCCCTGAGGAAAAAACGTGTGATGCCGGGGTCAGAAAAAATGGTGCCCAGAAGTGAAAATTTTATTTTCATCTCAAATCCAAAAACAGATGCTAGGACGTTAATCAGGGTGAAATTCCATATTTAAAAATGGTATTGCTTGCTGTTTTTAAAAATTGAGTGTTTTTTTTCCCTGAGGAAAAAACGTGTGATGAAAAAATGGTGCCCAGAAGTGAAAAAAAATTTTTCATCTCAAATGCAAAAACGGATGCTGGGACATGAATCAGGGTGGAATTTCATACTTAAAAATGGTATTGCTTGCTGTTTTTAAAAATTGAGTGTTTTTGGTCCCTGAGGAAAAAAACGTGTGATGCCGGGGTCAGAAAAAATGGTACCCAGAAGTGAAAAAAATTTTTTCATCTCAAATGCAAAAACGGATGCTGGGACATGAATCAGGGTGGAATTCCATACTTTAAAATGGTATTGCTTGCTGTTTTTAAAAATTGAGTGTTTTTCGTCCCCGAGGAAAAAATGCATGATGCCAGGGGTCAGAAAAAATGGTGCCCAGAAGTGAAAAAAAATTTTTCATCTCAAATGCAAAAACAGATGCTGGGACATGAATCAGGGTGGAATTTCATTCTTAAAAATGGTATTGCTTGCTGTTTTTAAAAATTGAGTGTTTTTGGTCCCCGAGGAAAAAATGCGTGATGCCGGGGTCAGAAAAAATAGTGCCCAGAAGTGAAAAAAAATTTTTCATCTCAAATGCAAAAACAGATGCTGGGACATGAATCAGGGTGGAATTTCATTCTTAAAAATGGTATTGCTTGCTGGTTTTAAAAATTGAGTGTTTTTGGTTCCTGAGGAAAAAATGCGTGATGCCGGGGTGAGAAAAAATGGTGCCCAGAAGTGAAAAAAAAATTTCATGTCAAATGCAAAAATGGATGCTGGGACATGAATCAGGGTGGAATTTCGTACTTAAAAATGGTATTGCTTGCTGTTTTTAAAAATTGAGTGTTTTTCGTCCCCGAGGAAAAAATGCATGATGCCGGGGTCAGAAAAAATGGTGCCCAGAAGTGAAAAAAATTTTTTCATCTCAAATGCAAAAACGGATGCTGGGACATGAATCAGGGTGGAATTTCGTACTTAAAAATGGTATTGCTTGCTGTTTTTAAAAATTGAGTGTTTTTCGTCCCCGAGGAAAAAATGCATGATGCCGGGGTGAGAAAAAATGGTACCCAGAAGTGAAAAAAATTTTTTCATCTCAAATGCAAAAACGGATGCTGGGACATGAATCAGGGTGGAATTCCATACTTTAAAATGGTATTGCTTGCTGTTTTTAAAAATTGAGTGTTTTTCGTCCCCGAGGAAAAAATGCATGATGCCGGGGTCAGAAAAAATGGTGCCCAGAAGTGAAAAAAAAATTTTCCTCTCAAAGGCAAAAACGGATGCTGGGACATGAATCAGGGTGGAATTTCATACTTAAAAATGGTATTGCTTGCTGTTTTTAAAAATTGAGTGTTTTTGGTCCCCGAGGAAAAAATGCGTGATGCCGGGGTCAGAAAAAATGGTGCCCAGAAGAGAAAATGGTCCCCGAGGAACAAATGCGTGATGCCAGGGGTCAGAAAAACTGGTGCCCAGAAGTGAAAAAAAATTTTTCATCTCAAATGCAAAAACAGATGCTGGGACATGAATCAGGGTGGAATTTCATTCTTAAAAATGGTATTGCTTGCTGGTTTTAAAAATTGAGTGTTTTTGGTTCCTGAGGAAAAAATGCGTGATGCCGGGGTGAGAAAAAATGGTGCCCAGAAGTGAAAAAAAAATTTCATGTCAAATGCAAAAATGGATGCTGGGACATGAATCAGGGTGGAATTTCGTACTTAAAAATGTTATTGCTTGCTGTTTTAAAAAATTGAGTGTTTTTGGTCCCCGAGGAAAAAATGCGTGATGCCGGGGTCAGAAAAAATGGTGCCCAGAAGTGAAAAAAAATTTTTCATGTCAAATGCAAAAACGGATGCTGGGACATGAATCAGGGTGGAATTTCATACTTAAAAATGGTATTGCTTGCTGTTTTTAAAAATTGAGTGTTTTTGGTCCCCGAGGAAAAAATGTGTGATGCCTGTGTCAGAAAAAATGGTGCCCAGAAGAGAAAATGGTCCCCGAGGAAAAAATGCGTGAGGGGTAAGAAAAAATGGTGCCCAGAAGTGAAAAAAAAATTTTCCTCTCAAAGGCAAAAACGGATGCTGGGACATGAATCAGGGTGGAATTTCATACTTAAAAATGGTATTGCTTGCTGTTTTTAAAAATTGAGTGTTTTTGGTTCCTGAGGAAAAAATGCGTGATGCCGGGGTCAGAAAAAATGGTGCCCAGAAGTGAAAAAATTTTTTTCATGTCAAATGCAAAAACGGATGCTGGGACATGAATCAGGGTGGAATTTCGTACTTAAAATGGTATTGCTTGCTGTTTTTAAAAATTGAGTGTTTTTGGTCCCCGAGGAAAAAATGCGTGATGCCGGGGTCAGAAAAAATGGTGCCCAGAAGAGAAAATGGTCCCCGAGGAACAAATGCGTGATGCCAGGGGTCAGAAAAAATGGTGCCCAGAAGTGAAAAAAAAATTTTCATCTCAAATGCAAAAACAGATGCTGGGACATGAATCAGGGTGGAATTTCGTACTTAAAATGGTATTGCTTGCTGTTTTTAAAAATTGAGTGTTTTTGGTCCCCGAGGAAAAAAACCGTGATGGCGCGGTCAGAAAAAGTGGTGCCCAGAAGCGAAAACATTTTTTTCAAATCAAATGCAAAAACAGATGCTGGGACATGAATCAGGGTAGAATTTCATACTTAAAATGGTATGGCTTGCTGTTTTTAAAAATTGAGTGTTTTTGGTCCCCGAGGAAAAAATTCGTGATGCCGGGGTCAGAAAAAATGGTGCCCAGAAGTGAAATTTTTTTTTTCATCTCAAATGCAAAAACGGATGCTAGGACATTAATCAGGGTGAAATTCCATACTTAAAAATGGTATTGCTTGCTGTTTTTAAAAAATGAGTGTTTTTGGTCCCCGAGGAAAAAATGCGTGATGCCAGGGTCAGAAAAAATGGTGCCCAAGAAGTGAAAAAAAAATTTTCATCTCAAATGCAAAAATGGATGCTAGGACATTAATCAGGGTGAAATTCCATACTTAAAAATGGTATTGCTTGCTGTTTTTAAAAATTGAGTGTTTTTGGTCCCTGAGGAAAAAACGTGTGATGCCGGGGTCAGAAAAAATGGTGCCCAGAAGTGAAAATTTTATTTTCATCTCAAATCCAAAAACAGATGCTAGGACGTTAATCAGGGTGAAATTCCATATTTAAAAATGGTATTGCTTGCTGTTTTTAAAAATTGAGTGTTTTTTTTCCCTGAGGAAAAAACGCGTGATGAAAAAATGGTGCCCAGAAGTGAAAAAAAAATTTTCATCTCAAATGCAAAAATGGATGCTGGGACATGAATCAGGGTGGAATTTCATACTTAAAAATGGTATTGCTTGCTGTTTTTAAAAATTGAGTGTTTTTGGTCCACGAGGAAAAAATGCGTGATGCCGGGGTCAGAAAAAATGGTGCCCAGAAGTGAAAAAATTTTTTTCATCTCAAATGCAAAAACAGATGCTGGGACATGAATCAGGGTGGAATTCCATACTTTAAAATGGTATTGCTTGCTGGTTTTAAAAATTGAGTGTTTTTGGTTCCTGAGGAAAAAATGCGTGATGCCGGGGTGAGAAAAAATGGTGCCCAGAAGTGAAAAAAAAATTTCATGTCAAATGCAAAAATGGATGCTGGGACATGAATCAGGGTGGAATTTCGTACTTAAAAATGGTATTGCTTGCTGTTTTTAAAAATTGAGTGTTTTTCGTCCCCGAGGAAAAAATGCATGATGCCGGGGTCAGAAAAAATGGTGCCCAGAAGTGAAAAAAATTTTTTCATCTCAAATGCAAAAACGGATGCTGGGACATGAATCAGGGTGGAATTTCGTACTTAAAAATGGTATTGCTTGCTGTTTTTAAAAATTGAGTGTTTTTCGTCCCCGAGGAAAAAATGCATGATGCCGGGGTGAGAAAAAATGGTACCCAGAAGTGAAAAAAATTTTTTCATCTCAAATGCAAAAACGGATGCTGGGACATGAATCAGGGTGGAATTCCATACTTTAAAATGGTATTGCTTGCTGTTTTTAAAAATTGAGTGTTTTTCGTCCCCGAGGAAAAAATGCATGATGCCGGGGTCAGAAAAAATGGTGCCCAGAAGTGAAAAAAAAATTTTCCTCTCAAAGGCAAAAACGGATGCTGGGACATGAATCAGGGTGGAATTTCATACTTAAAAATGGTATTGCTTGCTGTTTTTAAAAATTGAGTGTTTTTGGTCCCCGAGGAAAAAATGCGTGATGCCGGGGTCAGAAAAAATGGTGCCCAGAAGAGAAAATGGTCCCCGAGGAACAAATGCGTGATGCCAGGGGTCAGAAAAACTGGTGCCCAGAAGTGAAAAAAAATTTTTCATCTCAAATGCAAAAACAGATGCTGGGACATGAATCAGGGTGGAATTTCATTCTTAAAAATGGTATTGCTTGCTGGTTTTAAAAATTGAGTGTTTTTGGTTCCTGAGGAAAAAATGCGTGATGCCGGGGTGAGAAAAAATGGTGCCCAGAAGTGAAAAAAAAATTTCATGTCAAATGCAAAAATGGATGCTGGGACATGAATCAGGGTGGAATTTCGTACTTAAAAATGTTATTGCTTGCTGTTTTAAAAAATTGAGTGTTTTTGGTCCCCGAGGAAAAAATGCGTGATGCCGGGGTCAGAAAAAATGGTGCCCAGAAGTGAAAAAAAATTTTTCATGTCAAATGCAAAAACGGATGCTGGGACATGAATCAGGGTGGAATTTCATACTTAAAAATGGTATTGCTTGCTGTTTTTAAAAATTGAGTGTTTTTGGTCCCCGAGGAAAAAATGTGTGATGCCTGTGTCAGAAAAAATGGTGCCCAGAAGAGAAAATGGTCCCCGAGGAAAAAATGCGTGAGGGGTAAGAAAAAATGGTGCCCAGAAGTGAAAATTTTTTTTTCATCTCAAATGCAAAAACGGATGCTGGGACATGAATCAGGGTGGAATTTCATACTTAAAAAAGGTATTGCTTGCTGTTTTTAAAAATTGAGTGTTTTTGGTCCCTGAGGAAAAAATGCGTGATGCCGGGGTCAGAAAAAATGGTGCCCAGAAGAGAAAATGGTCCCCGAGGAACAAATGCGTGATGCCAGGGGTCAGAAAAAATGGTGCCCAGAAGTGAAAAAAAAATTTTCATCTCAAATGCAAAAACAGATGCTGGGACATGAATCAGGGTGGAATTTCATTCTTAAAAATTGTATTGCTTGCTGTTTTTAAAAATTGAGTGTTTTTGGTCCCCGAGGAAAAAATGCGTGATGCCGGGGTCAGAAAAAATAGTGCCCAGAAGTGAAAAAAAAATTTTCATCTCAAATGCAAAAACAGATGCTGGGACATGAATCAGGGTGGAATTTCATTCTTAAAAATGGTATTGCTTGCTGGTTTTAAAAATTGAGTGTTTTTGGTTCCTGAGGAAAAAATGCGTGATGCCGGGGTCAGAAAAAATGGTGCCCAGAAGTGAAAAAAATTTTTTCATGTCAAATGCAAAAACGGATGCTGGGACATGAATCAGGGTGGAATTTCGTACTTAAAATGGTATTGCTTGCTGTTTTTAAAAATTGAGTGTTTTTGGTCCCCGAGGAAAAAAACCGTGATGGCGCGGTCAGAAAAAGTGGTGCCCAGAAGCGAAAAAATTTTTTTCAAATCAAATGCAAAAACAGATGCTGGGACATGAATCAGGGTAGAATTTCATACTTAAAATGGTATGGCTTGCTGTTTTTAAAAATTGAGTGTTTTTGGTCCCCGAGGAAAAAATTCGTGATGCCGGGGTCAGAAAAAATGGTGCCCAGAAGTGAAATTTTTTTTTTCATCTCAAATGCAAAAACGGATGCTAGGACATTAATCAGGGTGAAATTCCATACTTAAAAATGGTATTGCTTGCTGTTTTTAAAAAATGAGTGTTTTTGGTCCCCGAGGAAAAAATGCGTGATGCCAGGGTCAGAAAAAATGGTGCCCAAGAAGTGAAAAAAAAATTTTCATCTCAAATGCAAAAATGGATGCTAGGACATTAATCAGGGTGAAATTCCATACTTAAAAATGGTATTGCTTGCTGTTTTTAAAAATTGAGTGTTTTTGGTCCCTGAGGAAAAAACGTGTGATGCCGGGGTCAGAAAAAATGGTGCCCAGAAGTGAAAATTTTATTTTCATCTCAAATCCAAAAACAGATGCTAGGACGTTAATCAGGGTGAAATTCCATATTTAAAAATGGTATTGCTTGCTGTTTTTAAAAATTGAGTGTTTTTTTTCCCTGAGGAAAAAACGCGTGATGAAAAAATGGTGCCCAGAAGTGAAAAAAAAATTTTCATCTCAAATGCAAAAATGGATGCTGGGACATGAATCAGGGTGGAATTTCATACTTAAAAATGGTATTGCTTGCTGTTTTTAAAAATTGAGTGTTTTTGGTCCCTGAGGAAAAAATGCGTGATGCCGGGGTCAGAAAAAATGGTGCCCAGAAGAGAAAATGGTCCCCGAGGAACAAATGCGTGATGCCAGGGGTCAGAAAAAATGGTGCCCAGAAGTGAAAAAAAAATTTTCATCTCAAATGCAAAAACAGATGCTGGGACATGAATCAGGGTGGAATTTCATTCTTAAAAATTGTATTGCTTGCTGTTTTTAAAAATTGAGTGTTTTTGGTCCCCGAGGAAAAAATGCGTGATGCCGGGGTCAGAAAAAATAGTGCCCAGAAGTGAAAAAAAAATTTTCATCTCAAATGCAAAAACAGATGCTGGGACATGAATCAGGGTGGAATTTCATTCTTAAAAATGGTATTGCTTGCTGGTTTTAAAAATTGAGTGTTTTTGGTTCCTGAGGAAAAAATGCGTGATGCCGGGGTCAGAAAAAATGGTGCCCAGAAGTGAAAAAAATTTTTTCATGTCAAATGCAAAAACGGATGCTGGGACATGAATCAGGGTGGAATTTCGTACTTAAAATGGTATTGCTTGCTGTTTTTAAAAATTGAGTGTTTTTGGTCCCCGAGGAAAAAAACCGTGATGGCGCGGTCAGAAAAAGTGGTGCCCAGAAGCGAAAAAATTTTTTTCAAATCAAATGCAAAAACAGATGCTGGGACATGAATCAGGGTAGAATTTCATACTTAAAATGGTATGGCTTGCTGTTTTTAAAAATTGAGTGTTTTTGGTCCCCGAGGAAAAAATTCGTGATGCCGGGGTCAGAAAAAATGGTGCCCAGAAGTGAAATTTTTTTTTTCATCTCAAATGCAAAAACGGATGCTAGGACATTAATCAGGGTGAAATTAAATACTTAAAAATGGTATTGCTTGCTGTTTTTAAAAAATGAGTGTTTTTGGTCCCCGAGGAAAAAATGCGTGATGCCAGGGTCAGAAAAAATGGTGCCCAAGAAGTGAAAAAAAAATTTTCATCTCAAATGCAAAAATGGATGCTAGGACATTAATCAGGGTGAAATTCCATACTTAAAAATGGTATTGCTTGCTGTTTTTAAAAATTGAGTGTTTTTGGTCCCTGAGGAAAAAACGTGTGATGCCGGGGTCAGAAAAAATGGTGCCCAGAAGTGAAAATTTTATTTTCATCTCAAATCCAAAAACAGATGCTAGGACGTTAATCAGGGTGAAATTCCATATTTAAAAATGGTATTGCTTGCTGTTTTTAAAAATTGAGTGTTTTTTTTCCCTGAGGAAAAAACGCGTGATGAAAAAATGGTGCCCAGAAGTGAAAAAAAAATTTTCATCTCAAATGCAAAAATGGATGCTGGGACATGAATCAGGGTGGAATTTCATACTTAAAAATGGTATTGCTTGCTGTTTTTAAAAATTGAGTGTTTTTGGTCCACGAGGAAAAAATGCGTGATGCCGGGGTCAGAAAAAATGGTGCCCAGAAGTAAAAAAAAATTTTTCCTCTCAAAGGCAAAAACGGATGCTGGGACATGAATCAGGGTGGAATTTCATACTTAAAAATGGTATTGCTTGCTGTTTTTAAAAATTGAGTGTTTTTGGTCCCCGAGGAAAAAATGCGTGATGCCGGGGTCAGAAAAAATGGTGCCCAGAAGAGAAAATGGTCCCCGAGGAAAAAATGCATGATTCCAGGGGTCAGAAAAAATGGTGCCTAGAAGTGAAAAAAAAATTTTCATCTCAAATGGATAAACAGATGCTGGGACATGAATCAGGGTCGAATTTCATTCTTAAAAATGGTATTGCTTGCTGTTTTTAAAAATTGAGTGTTTTTGGTCCCCGAGGAAAAAAACCGTGATGGCGCGGTCAGAAAAAGTGGTGCCCAGAAGCGAAAAAAAAATTTTCAAGTCAAATGCAAAAGCAGATGCTGGGACATGAATTAGGGTGGAATTTCATTCTTAAAAATGGTATTGCTTGCTGTTTTTAAAAATTGGGTATTTTTGCTCCCTGAGGAAAAAATGCGTGATGCCGGGGTCAGAAAAAATGGTGCCCAGAAGTGAAAAAAATTTTTTCATGTCAAATGCAAAAACGGATGCTGGGACATGAATCAGGGTGGAATTTCGTACTTAAAAATGGTATTGCTTGCTGTTTTTAAAAATTGAGTGTTTTTGGTCCCCGAGGAAAAAATGCGTGATGCCAGGGTTAGAAAAAATGGTGCCCAAGAAGTGAAAAAAAATTTTTCATCTCAAATGCAAAAATGGATGCTAGGACATTAATCAGGGTGAAATTCCATACTTAAAAATGGTATTGCTTGCTGTTTTTAAAAATTGAGTGTTTTTGGTCCACGAGGAAAAAATGCGTGATGCCGGGGTCAGAAAAAATGGTGCCCAGAAGTAAAAAAAAATTTTTCCTCTCAAAGGCAAAAACGGATGCTGGGACATGAATCAGGGTGGAATTTCATACTTAAAAATGGTATTGCTTGCTGTTTTTAAAAATTGAGTGTTTTGGTCCCCGAGGAAAAAATGCGTGATGCCGGGGTCAGAAAAAATGGTGCCCAGAAGAGAAAATGGTCCCCGAGGAAAAAATGCATGATTCCAGGGGTCAGGAAAAATGGTGCCTAGAAGTGAAAAAAAAATTTTCATCTCAAATGGAAAAACAGATGCTGGGACATGAATCAGGGTCGAATTTCATTCTTAAAAATGGTATTGCTTGCTGTTTTTAAAAATTGAGTGTTTTTGGTCCACGAGGAAAAAATGCGTGATGCCGGGGTCAGAAAAAATGGTGCCCAGAAGTAAAAAAAAAATTTTCCTCTCAAAGGCAAAAACGGATGCTGGGACATGAATCAGGGTGGAATTTCATACTTAAAAATGGTATTGCTTGCTGTTTTTAAAAATTGAGTGTTTTTGGTCCCCGAGGAAAAAATGCGTGATGCCGGGGTCAGAAAAAATGGTGCCCAGAAGAGAAAATGGTCCCCGAGGAAAAAATGCATGATTCCAGGGGTCAGGAAAAATGGTGCCTAGAAGTGAAAAAAAATTTTTCATCTCAAATGGAAAAACAGATGCTGGGACATGAATCAGGGTCGAATTTCATTCTTAAAAATGGTATTGCTTGCTGTTTTTAAAAATTGAGTGTTTTTGGTCCCCGAGGAAAAAAACCGTGATGGCGCGGTCAGAAAAAGTGGTGCCCAGAAGCGAAAAAAAAATTTTCAAGTCAAATGCAAAAGCAGATGCTGGGACATGAATTAGGGTGGAATTTCATTCTTAAAAATGGTATTGCTTGCTGTTTTTAAAAATTGGGTATTTTTGCTCCCTGAGGAAAAAATGCGTGATGCCGGGGTCAGAAAAAATGGTGCCCAGAAGTGAAAAAAAAATTTTCATGTCAAATGCAAAAACGGATGCTGGGACATGAATCAGGGTGGAATTTCGTACTTAAAAATGGTATTGCTTGCTGTTTTTAAAAATTGAGTGTTTTTTGTCCCAGAGGAAAATAACCGTGATGGCGCGGTCAGAAAAAGTGGTGCCCAGAAGCGAAAAATTTTTTTTCAAGTCAAATGCAAAAACAGATGCTGGGACATAAATCAGGGTGGAATTTCATACTTAAAATGGTATGGCTTGCTGTTTTTAAAAATTGAGTGTTTTTGGTCCCCGAGGAAAAAATTCGTGATGCCGGGGTCAGAAAAAATGGTGCCCAGAAGTTAAAATTTTTTTTTCATCTCAAATACAAAAACGGATGCTAGGACATTAATCAGGGTGAAATTCCATACTTAAAAATGGTATTGCTTGCTGTTTTTAAAAAATGAGTGTTTTTGGTCCCCGAGGAAAAAATGCGTGATGCCAGGGTCAGAAAAAATGGTGCCCAAGAAGTGAAAAAAATTTTTTCATCTCAAATGCAAAAATGGATGCTAGGACATTAATCAGGGTGAAATTCCATACTTAAAAATGGTATTGCTTGCTGTTTTTAAAAATTGAGTGTTTTTGGTCCCCGAGGAAAAAATGTGTGATGCCTGTGTCAGAAAAAATGGTGCCCAGAAGAGAAAATGGTCCCCGAGGAAAAAATGCGTGAGGGGTAAGAAAAAATGGTGCCCAGAAGTGAAAAAATTTTTTTCATCTCAAATGCAAAAACGGATGCTGGGACATGAATCAGGGTGGAATTTCATACTTAAAATGGTATGGCTTGCTGTTTTTAAAAATTGAGTGTTTTTGGTCCCCGAGGAAAAAATTCGTGATGCCGGGGTCAGAAAAAATGGTGCCCAAGAAGTGAAAAAAAAAATTTCATCTCAAATGCAAAAATGGATGCTAGGACATTAATCAGGGTGAAATTCCATACTTAAAAATGGTATTGCTTGCTGTTTTTAAAAATTGAGTGTTTTTGGTCCCTGAGGAAAAAACGTGTGATGCCGGGGTCAGAAAAAATGGTGCCCAGAAGTGAAAATTTTATTTTCATCTCAAATCCAAAAACAGATGCTAGGACGTTAATCAGGGTGAAATTCCATATTTAAAAATGGTATTGCTTGCTGTTTTTAAAAATTGAGTGTTTTTTTTTCCCTGAGGAAAAAACGTGTGATGAAAAAATGGTGCCCAGAAGTGAAAAATTTTTTTTCATCTCAAATGCAAAAACGGATGCTGGGACATGAATCAGGGTGGAATTTCATACTTAAAAATGGTATTGCTTGCTGTTTTTAAAAATTGAGTGTTTTTGGTCCCTGAGGAAAAAAACGTGTGATGCCGGGGTCAGAAAAAATGGTACCCAGAAGTGAAAAAAATTTTTTCATCTCAAATGCAAAAACGGATGCTGGGACATGAATCAGGGTGGAATTCCATACTTTAAAATGGTATTGCTTGCTGTTTTTAAAAATTGAGTGTTTTTCGTCCCCGAGGAAAAAATGCATGATGCCGGGGTCAGAAAAAATGGTGCCCAGAAGTGAAAAAAAAATTTTCCTCTCAAAGGCAAAAACGGATGCTGGGACATGAATCAGGGTGGAATTTCATACTTAAAAATGGTATTGCTTGCTGTTTTTAAAAATTGAGTGTTTTTGGTCCCCGAAGGAAAAAATGCGTGATGCCGGGGTCAGAAAAAATGGTGCCCAGAAGAGAAAATGGTCCCCGAGGAACAAATGCGTGATGCCAGGGGTCAGAAAAAATGGTGCCCAGAAGTGAAAAAAATTTTTTCATCTCAAATGCAAAAACAGATGCTGGGACATGAATCAGGGTGGAATTTCATTCTTAAAAATGGTATTGCTTGCTGGTTTTAAAAATTGAGTGTTTTTGGTTCCTGAGGAAAAAATGCGTGATGCCGGGGTGAGAAAAAATGGTGCCCAGAAGTGAAAAAAAAATTTCATGTCAAATGCAAAAATGGATGCTGGGACATGAATCAGGGTGGAATTTCGTACTTAAAAATGTTATTGCTTGCTGTTTTAAAAAATTGAGTGTTTTTGGTCCCCGAGGAAAAAATGCGTGATGCCGGGGTCAGAAAAAATGGTGCCCAGAAGTGAAAAAAAATTTTTCATGTCAAATGCAAAAACGGATGCTGGGACATGAATCAGGGTGGAATTTCATACTTAAAAATGGTATTGCTTGCTGTTTTTAAAAATTGAGTGTTTTTGGTCCCCGAGGAAAAAATGTGTGATGCCTGTGTCAGAAAAAATGGTGCCCAGAAGAGAAAATGGTCCCCGAGGAAAAAATGCGTGAGGGATAAGAAAAAATGGTGCCCAGAAGTGAAAAATTTTTTTTCATCTCAAATGCAAAAACGGATGCTGGGACATGAATCAGGGTGGAATTTCATACTTAAAAAAGGTATTGCTTGCTGTTTTTAAAAATTGAGTGTTTTTGGTCCCCGAGGAAAAAATGCATGATGCCGGGGTCAGAAAAAATGGTGCCCAGAAGTGAAAAAAAAAATTTCCTCTCAAAGGCAAAAACGGATGCTGGGACATGAATCAGGGTGGAATTTCATACTTAAAAATGGTATTGCTTGCTGTTTTTAAAAATTGAGTGTTTTTGGTCCCTGAGGAAAAAATGCGTGATGCCGGGGTCAGAAAAAATGGTGCCCAGAAGAGAAAATGGTCCCCGAGGAACAAATGCGTGATGCCAGGGGTCAGAAAAAATGGTGCCCAGAAGTGAAAAAAAAATTTTCATCTCAAATGCAAAAACAGATGCTGGGACATGAATCAGGGTGGAATTTCATTCTTAAAAATGGTATTGCTTGCTGTTTTTAAAAATTGAGTGTTTTTGGTCCCCAAGGAAAAAATGCGTGATGCCGGGGTCAGAAAAAATAGTGCCCAGAAGTGAAAAAAAATTTTTCATCTCAAATGCAAAAACAGATGCTGGGACATGAATCAGGGTGGAATTTCATACTTAAAAATGGTATTGCTTGCTGTTTTTAAAAATTGAGTGTTTTTGGTCCCTGAGGAAAAAAACGTGTGATGCCGGGGTCAGAAAAAATGGTACCCAGAAGTGAAAAAAATTTTTTCATCTCAAATGCAAAAACGGATGCTGGGACATGAATCAGGGTGGAATTCCATACTTTAAAATGGTATTGCTTGCTGTTTTTAAAAATTGAGTGTTTTTCGTCCCCGAGGAAAAAATGCATGATGCCGGGGTCAGAAAAAATGGTGCCCAGAAGTGAAAAAAAAATTTTCCTCTCAAAGGCAAAAACGGATGCTGGGACATGAATCAGGGTGGAATTTCATACTTAAAAATGGTATTGCTTGCTGTTTTTAAAAATTGAGTGTTTTTGGTCCCCGAAGGAAAAAATGCGTGATGCCGGGGTCAGAAAAAATGGTGCCCAGAAGAGAAAATGGTCCCCGAGGAACAAATGCGTGATGCCAGGGGTCAGAAAAAATGGTGCCCAGAAGTGAAAAAAATTTTTTCATCTCAAATGCAAAAACAGATGCTGGGACATGAATCAGGGTGGAATTTCATTCTTAAAAATGGTATTGCTTGCTGGTTTTAAAAATTGAGTGTTTTTGGTTCCTGAGGAAAAAATGCGTGATGCCGGGGTGAGAAAAAATGGTGCCCAGAAGTGAAAAAAAAATTTCATGTCAAATGCAAAAATGGATGCTGGGACATGAATCAGGGTGGAATTTCGTACTTAAAAATGTTATTGCTTGCTGTTTTAAAAAATTGAGTGTTTTTGGTCCCCGAGGAAAAAATGCGTGATGCCGGGGTCAGAAAAAATGGTGCCCAGAAGTGAAAAAAAATTTTTCATGTCAAATGCAAAAACGGATGCTGGGACATGAATCAGGGTGGAATTTCATACTTAAAAATGGTATTGCTTGCTGTTTTTAAAAATTGAGTGTTTTTGGTCCCCGAGGAAAAAATGTGTGATGCCTGTGTCAGAAAAAATGGTGCCCAGAAGAGAAAATGGTCCCCGAGGAAAAAATGCGTGAGGGGTAAGAAAAAATGGTGCCCAGAAGTGAAAAATTTTTTTTCATCTCAAATGCAAAAACGGATGCTGGGACATGAATCAGGGTGGAATTTCATACTTAAAAAAGGTATTGCTTGCTGTTTTTAAAAATTGAGTGTTTTTGGTCCCCGAGGAAAAAATGCATGATGCCGGGGTCAGAAAAAATGGTGCCCAGAAGTGAAAAAAAAAATTTCCTCTCAAAGGCAAAAACGGATGCTGGGACATGAATCAGGGTGGAATTTCATACTTAAAAATGGTATTGCTTGCTGTTTTTAAAAATTGAGTGTTTTTGGTCCCTGAGGAAAAAATGCGTGATGCCGGGGTCAGAAAAAATGGTGCCCAGAAGAGAAAATGGTCCCCGAGGAACAAATGCGTGATGCCAGGGGTCAGAAAAAATGGTGCCCAGAAGTGAAAAAAAAATTTTCATCTCAAATGCAAAAACAGATGCTGGGACATGAATCAGGGTGGAATTTCATTCTTAAAAATGGTATTGCTTGCTGTTTTTAAAAATTGAGTGTTTTTGGTCCCCAAGGAAAAAATGCGTGATGCCGGGGTCAGAAAAAATAGTGCCCAGAAGTGAAAAAAAATTTTTCATCTCAAATGCAAAAACAGATGCTGGGACATGAATCAGGGTGGAATTTCATTCTTAAAAATGGTATTGCTTGCTGGTTTTAAAAATTGAGTGTTTTTGGTTCCTGAGGAAAAAATGCGTGATGCCGGGGTCAGAAAAAATGGTGCCCAGAAGTGAAAAAATTTTTTTCATGTCAAATGCAAAAACGGATGCTGGGACATGAATCAGGGTGGAATTTCGTACTTAAAATGGTATTGCTTGCTGTTTTTAAAAATTGAGTGTTTTTGGTCCCCGAGGAAAAAAAACGTGATGGCGCGGTCAGAAAAAGTGGTGCCCAGAAGCGAAAAAATTTTTTTCAAATCAAATGCAAAAACAGATGCTGGGACATGAATCAGGGTGGAATTTCATACTTAAAATGGTATGGCTTGCTGTTTTTAAAAATTGAGTGTTTTTGGTCCCCGAGGAAAAAATTCGTGATGCCGGGGTCAGAAAAAATGGTGCCCAGAAGTGAAATTTTTTTTTTCATCTCAAATGCAAAAACGGATGCTAGGACATTAATCAGGGTGAAATTCCATACTTAAAAATGGTATTGCTTGCTGTTTTTAAAAAATGAGTGTTTTTGGTCCCCGAGGAAAAAATGCGTGATGCCAGGGTCAGAAAAAATGGTGCCCAAGAAGTGAAAAAAAAATTTTCATCTCAAATGCAAAAATGGATGCTAGGACATTAATCAGGGTGAAATTCCATACTTAAAAATGGTATTGCTTGCTGTTTTTAAAATTGAGTGTTTTTGGTCCCTGAGGAAAAAACGCGTGATGAAAAAATGGTGCCCAGAAGTGAAAAAAATTCCATACTTAAAAAAATTTTTCATCTCAAATGCAAAAACGGATGCTGGGACATGAATCAGGGTGGAATTCCATACTTTAAAATGGTATTGCTTGCTGTTTTTAAAAATTGAGTGTTTTTGGTCCCTGAGGAAAAAACGTGTGATGCCGGGGTCAGAAAAAATGGTGCCCAGAAGTGAAAATTTTATTTTCATCTCAAATCCAAAAACAGATGCTAGGACATTAATCAGGGTGAAATTCCATATTTAAAAATGGTATTGCTTGCTGTTTTTAAAAATTGAGTGTTTTTTTTCCCTGAGGAAAAAACGCGTGATGAAAAAATGGTGCCCAGAAGTGAAAAAAAAATTTTCATCTCAAATGCAAAAATGGATGCTGGGACATGAATCAGGGTGGAATTTCATACTTAAAAATGGTATTGCTTGCTGTTTTTAAAAATTGAGTGTTTTTGGTCCACGAGGAAAAAATGCGTGATGCCGGGGTCAGAAAAAATGGTGCCCAGAAGTAAAAAAAATTTTTTCCTCTCAAAGGCAAAAACGGATGCTGGGACATGAATCAGGGTGGAATTTCATACTTAAAAATGGTATTGCTTGCTGTTTTTAAAAATTGAGTGTTTTTGGTCCCCGAGGAAAAAATGCGTGATGCCGGGGTCAGAAAAAATGGTGCCCAGAAGAGAAAATGGTCCCCGAGGAAAAAATGCATGATTCCAGGGGTCAGAAAAAATGGTGCCCAGAAGCGAAAAAAAAATTTTCAAGTCAAATGCAAAAGCAGATGCTGGGACATGAATTAGGGTGGAATTTCATTCTTAAAAATGGTATTGCTTGCTGTTTTTAAAAATTGGGTATTTTTGCTCCCTGAGGAAAAAATGCGTGATGCCGGGGTCAGAAAAAATGGTGCCCAGAAGTGAAAAAAAAATTTTCATGTCAAATGCAAAAACGGATGCTGGGACATGAATCAGGGTGGAATTTCGTACTTAAAAATGGTATTGCTTGCTGTTTTTAAAAAATGAGTGTTTTTTGTCCCAGAGGAAAATAACCGTGATGGCGCGGTCAGAAAAAGTGGTGCCCAGAAGCGAAAAATTTTTTTTCAAGTCAAATGCAAAAACAGATGCTGGGACATAAATCAGGGTGGAATTTCATACTTAAAATGGTATGGCTTGCTGTTTTTAAAAATTGAGTGTTTTTGGTCCCCGAGGAAAAAATCCGTGATGCCGGGGTCAGAAAAAATGGTGCCCAGAAGTTAAAATTT
The DNA here is from genome assembly GCA_023053685.1 of Diadophis punctatus similis. Classification (NCBI taxonomy): domain Eukaryota; kingdom Metazoa; phylum Chordata; class Lepidosauria; order Squamata; family Dipsadidae; genus Diadophis; species Diadophis punctatus. The sequence continues at coordinate 121,734,270 of JALIGW010000002.1, forward strand.
TTTTTTCATCTCAAATACAAAAACGGATGCTAGGACATTAATCAGGGTGAAATTCCATACTTAAAAATGGTATTGCTTGCTGTTTTTAAAAAATGAGTGTTTTTGGTCCCCGAGGAAAAAATGCGTGATGCCAGGGTCAGAAAAAATGGTGCCCAAGAAGTGAAAAAAAATTTTTCATCTCAAATGCAAAAATGGATGCTAGGACATTAATCAGGGTGAAATTCCATACTTAAAAATGGTATTGCTTGCTGTTTTTAAAAATTGAGTGTTTTTGGTCCACGAGGAAAAAATGCGTGATGCCGGGGTCAGAAAAAATGGTGCCCAGAAGTAAAAAAAAATTTTTCCTCTCAAAGGCAAAAACGGATGCTGGGACATGAATCAGGGTGGAATTTCATACTTAAAAATGGTATTGCTTGCTGTTTTTAAAAATTGAGTGTTTTTGGTCCCCGAGGAAAAAATGCGTGATGCCGGGGTCAGAAAAAATGGTGCCCAGAAGAGAAAATGGTCCCCGAGGAAAAAATGCATGATTCCAGGGGTCAGGAAAAATGGTGCCTAGAAGTGAAAAAAAATTTTTCATCTCAAATGGAAAAACAGATGCTGGGACATAAATCAGGGTGGAATTTCATACTTAAAATGGTATGGCTTGCTGTTTTTAAAAATTGAGTGTTTTTGGTCCCCGAGGAAAAAATTCGTGATGCCGGGGTCAGAAAAAATGGTGCCCAGAAGTTAAAATTTTTTTTTCATCTCAAATACAAAAACGGATGCTAGGACATTAATCAGGGTGAAATTCCATACTTAAAAATGGTATTGCTTGCTGTTTTTAAAAATTGAGTGTTTTTGGTCCCCGAGGAAAAAATGCGTGATGCCAGGGTCAGAAAAAATGGTGCCCAAGAAGTGAAAAAATTTTTTTCATCTCAAATGCAAAAATGGATGCTAGGACATTAATCAGGGTGAAATTCCATACTTAAAAATGGTATTGCTTGCTGTTTTTAAAAATTGAGTGTTTTTGGTCCCCGAGGAAAAAATGTGTGATGCCTGTGTCAGAAAAAATGGTGCCCAGAAGAGAAAATGGTCCCCGAGGAAAAAATGCGTGAGGGGTAAGAAAAAATGGTGCCCAGAAGTGAAAAATTTTTTTTCATCTCAAATGCAAAAACGGATGCTGGGACATGAATCAGGGTGGAATTTCATACTTAAAATGGTATGGCTTGCTTTTTTTAAAAATTGAGTGTTTTTGGTCCCCGAGGAAAAAATGCGTGATGCCGGGGTCAGAAAAAATGGTGCCCAGAAGTAAAAAAAAATTTTTCCTCTCAAAGGCAAAAACGGATGCTGGGACATGAATCAGGGTGGAATTTCATACTTAAAAATGGTATTGCTTGCTGTTTTTAAAAATTGAGTGTTTTTGGTCCCCGAGGAAAAAATGCGTGATGCCGGGGTCAGAAAAAATGGTGCCCAGAAGAGAAAATGGTCCCCGAGGAAAAAATGCATGATTCCAGGGGTCAGGAAAAATGGTGCCTAGAAGTGAAAAAAAATTTTTCATCTCAAATGGAAAAACAGATGCTGGGACATGAATCAGGGTCGAATTTCATTCTTAAAAATGGTATTGCTTGCTGTTTTTAAAAATTGAGTGTTTTTGGTCCCCGAGGAAAAAAACCGTGATGGCGCGGTCAGAAAAAGTGGTGCCCAGAAGCGAAAAAAAAATTTTCAAGTGAAATGCAAAAGCAGATGCTGGGACATGAATTAGGGTGGAATTTCATTCTTAAAAATGGTATTGCTTGCTGTTTTTAAAAATTGGGTATTTTTGCTCCCTGAGGAAAAAATGCGTGATGCCGGGGTCAGAAAAAATGGTGCCCAGAAGTGAAAAAAAAATTTTCATGTCAAATGCAAAAACGGATGCTGGGACATGAATCAGGGTGGAATTTCGTACTTAAAAATGGTATTGCTTGCTGTTTTTAAAAATTGAGTGTTTTTTGTCCCAGAGGAAAATAACCGTGATGGCGCGGTCAGAAAAAGTGGTGCCCAGAAGCGAAAAAATTTTTTTCAAGTCAAATGCAAAAACAGATGCTGGGACATAAATCAGGGTGGAATTTCATACTTAAAATGGTATGGCTTGCTGTTTTTAAAAATTGAGTGTTTTTGGTCCCCGAGGAAAAAATTCGTGATGCCGGGGTCAGAAAAAATGGTGCCCAGAAGTTAAAATTTTTTTTCATCTCAAATACAAAAACGGATGCTAGGACATTAATCAGGGTGAAATTCCATACTTAAAAATGGTATTGCTTGCTGTTTTTAAAAAATGAGTGTTTTTGGTCCCCGAGGAAAAAATGCGTGATGCCAGGGTCAGAAAAAATGGTGCCCAAGAAGTGAAAAAAATTTTTTCATCTCAAATGCAAAAATGGATGCTAGGACATTAATCAGGGTGAAATTCCATACTTAAAAATGGTATTGCTTGCTGTTTTTAAAAATTGAGTGTTTTTGGTCCCCGAGGAAAAAATGTGTGATGCCTGTGTCAGAAAAAATGGTGCCCAGAAGAGAAAATGGTCCCCGAGGAAAAAATGCGTGAGGGGTAAGAAAAAATGGTGCCCAGAAGTGAAAAATTTTTTTTCATCTCAAATGCAAAAACGGATGCTGGGACATGAATCAGGGTGGAATTTCATACTTAAAAATGGTATTGCTTGCTGTTTTTAAAAATTGAGTGTTTTTGGTCCCCGAGGAAAAAATGCATGATGCCGGGGTCAGAAAAAATGGTGCCCAGAAGTGAAAAAAAAATTTTCCTCTCAAAGGCAAAAACGGATGCTGGGACATGAATCAGGGTGGAATTTCATACTTAAAAATGGTATTGCTTGCTGTTTTTAAAAATTGAGTGTTTTTGGTCCCTGAGGAAAAAATGCGTGATGCCGGGGTCAGAAAAAATGGTGCCCAGAAGAGAAAATGGTCCCCGAGGAACAAATGCGTGATGCCAGGGGTCAGAAAAAATGGTGCCCAGAAGTGAAAAAAAAATTTTCATCTCAAATGCAAAAACAGATGCTGGGACATGAATCAGGGTGGAATTTCATTCTTAAAAATGGTATTGCTTGCTGTTTTTAAAAATTGAGTGTTTTTGGTCCCCGAGGAAAAAATGCGTGATGCCGGGGTCAGAAAAAATAGTGCCCAGAAGTGAAAAAAAAATTTTCATCTCAAATGCAAAAACAGATGCTGGGACATGAATCAGGGTGGAATTTCATTCTTAAAAATGGTATTGCTTGCTGGTTTTAAAAATTGAGTGTTTTTGGTTCCTGAGGAAAAAATGCGTGATGCCGGGGTGAGAAAAAATGGTGCCCAGAAGTGAAAAAAAAATTTCATGTCAAATGCAAAAATGGATGCTGGGACATGAATCAGGGTGGAATTTCGTACTTAAAAATGTTATTGCTTGCTGTTTTAAAAAATTGAGTGTTTTTGGTCCCCGAGGAAAAAATGCGTGATGCCGGGGTCAGAAAAAATGGTGCCCAGAAGTGAAAAAAAATTTTTCATGTCAAATGCAAAAACGGATGTTGGGACATGAATCAGGGTGGAATTTCGTACTTAAAATGGTATTGCTTGCTGTTTTTAAAAATTGAGTGTTTTTGGTCCCCGAGGAAAAAAACCGTGATGGCGCGGTCAGAAAAAGTGGTGCCCAGAAGCAAAAAAATTTTTTTAAAGTCAAATGCAAAAACAGATGCTGGGACATGAATCAGGGTGGAATTTCATACTTAAAATGGTATGGCTTGCTGGTTTTAAAAATTGAGTGTTTTTGGTCCCCGAGGAAAAAATTCGTGATGCCGGGGTCAGAAAAAATGGTGCCCAGAAGTGAAAATTTTTTTTTCATCTCAAATGCAAAAACGGATGCTAGGACATTAATCAGGGTGAAATTCCATACTTAAAAATGGTATTGCTTGCTGTTTTTAAAAAATGAGTGTTTTTGGTCCCCGAGGAAAAAATGCGTGATGCCAGGGTCAGAAAAAATGGTGCCCAAGAAGTGAAAAAAAAATTTTCATCTCAAATGCAAAAATGGATGCTAGGACATTAATCAGGGTGAAATTCCATACTTAAAAATGGTATTGCTTGCTGTTTTTAAAAATTGAGTGTTTTTGGTCCCCAAGGAAAAAATGCGTGATGCTGGGGTCAGAAAAAATGGTGCCCAGAAGTGAAAAAAAAATTTTCATCTCAAATGCAAAAATGGATGCTGGGACATGAATCAGGGTGGAATTTCATACTTAAAAATGGTATTGCTTGCTGTTTTTAAAAATTGAGTGTTTTTCGTCCCCGAGGAAAAAATGCGTGATGCCGGGGTCAGAAAAAATGGTGCCCAGAAGTGAAAAAAAATTTTTCATGTCAAATGCAAAAACAGATGCTGGGACATGAATCAGGGTGGAATTTCATTCTTAAAAATGGTATTGCTTGCTGGTTTTAAAAATTGAGTGTTTTTGGTTCCTGAGGAAAAAATGCGTGATGCCGGGGTGAGAAAAAATGGTGCCCAGAAGTGAAAAAAAAATTTCATGTCAAATGCAAAAATGGATGCTGGGACATGAATCAGGGTGGAATTTCGTACTTAAAAATGTTATTGCTTGCTGTTTTAAAAAATTGAGTGTTTTTGGTCTCCGAGGAAAAAATGCGTGATGCCGGGGTCAGAAAAAATGGTGCCCAGAAGTGAAAAAAAATTTTTCATGTCAAATGCAAAAATGGATGCTGGGACATGAATCAGGGTGGAATTTCGTACTTAAAATGGTATTGCTTGCTGTTTTTAAAAATTGAGTGTTTTTGGTCCCCGAGGAAAAAAACCGTGATGGCGCGGTCAGAAAAAGTGGTGCCCAGAAGCGAAAAAAATTTTTTCAAGTCAAATGCAAAAACAGATGCTGGGACATGAATCAGGGTGGAATTTCATACTTAAAATGGTATGGCTTGCTGTTTTTAAAAATTGAGTGTTTTTGGTCCCCGAGGAAAAAATTCGTGATGCCGGGGTCAGAAAAAATGGTGCCCAGAAGTGAAAATTTTTTTTTCATCTCAAATGCAAAAACGGATGCTAGGACATTAATCAGGGTGAAATTCCATACTTAAAAATGGTATTGCTTGCTGTTTTTAAAAAATGAGTGTTTTTGGTCCCCGAGGAAAAATGCGTGATGCCAGGGTCAGAAAAAATGGTGCCCAAGAAGTGAAAAAAAAATTTTCATCTCAAATGCAAAAATGGATGCTAGGACATTAATCAGGGTGAAATTCCATACTTAAAAATGGTATTGCTTGCTGTTTTTAAAAATTGAGTGTTTTTGGTCCCCAAGGAAAAAATGCGTGATGCTGGGGTCAGAAAAAATGGTGCCCAGAAGTGAAAAAAAAATTTTCATCTCAAATGCAAAAATGGATGCTGGGACATGAATCAGGGTGGAATTTCATACTTAAAAATGGTATTGCTTGCTGTTTTTAAAAATTGAGTGTTTTTGGTCCCCGAGGAAAAAATGCGTGATGCCGGGGTCAGAAAAAATGATGCCCAGAAGAGAAAATGGTCCCTGAGGAAAAAATGCGTGATTCCAGGGGTCAGAAAAAATGGTGCCCAGAAGTGAAAAAAATTTTTTCATCTCAAATGGAAAAACAGATGCTGGGACATGAATCAGGGTCGAATTTCATTCTTAAAAATGGTATTGCTTGCTGTTTTTAAAAATTGAGTGTTTTTGGTCCCCGAGGAAAAAAACCGTGATGGCGCGGTCAGAAAAAGTGGTGCCCAGAAGCGAAAAAAAAATTTTCAAGTCAAATGCAAAAGCAGATGCTGGGACATGAATTAGGGTGGAATTTCATTCTTAAAAATGGTATTGCTTGGTGTTTTTAAAAATTGGGTATTTTTGCTCCCTGAGGAAAAAATGCGTGATGCCGGGGTCAGAAAAAATGGTGCCCAGAAGTGAAAAAAAAATTTTCATGTCAAATGCAAAAACGGATGCTGGGACATGAATCAGGGTGGAATTTCGTACTTAAAAATGGTATTGCTTGCTGTTTTTAAAAATTGAGTGTTTTTTGTCCCAGAGGAAAATAACCGTGATGGCGCGGTCAGAAAAAGTGGTGCCCAGAAGCGAAAAAAATTTTTTCAAGTCAAATGCAAAAACAGATGCTGGGACATGAATCAGGGTGGAATTTCATACTTAAAATGGTATGGCTTGCTGTTTTTAAAAATTGAGTGTTTTTGGTCCCCGAGGAAAAAATTCGTGATGCCGGGGTCAGAAAAAATGGTGCCCAGAAGTTAAAATTTTTTTTTCATCTCAAATACAAAAACGGATGCTAGGACATTAATCAGGGTGAAATTCCATACTTAAAAATGGTATTGCTTGCTGTTTTTAAAAAATGAGTGTTTTTGGTCCCCGAGGAAAAAATGCGTGATGCCAGGGTCAGAAAAAATGGTGCCCAAGAAGTGAAACAAATTTTTTCATCTCAAATGCAAAAATGGATGCTAGGACATTAATCAGGGTGAAATTCCATACTTAAAAATGGTATTGCTTGCTGTTTTTAAAAATTGAGTGTTTTTGGTCCCCGAGGAAAAAATGCGTGATGCTGGGGTCAGAAAAGATGGTGCCCAGAAGTGAAAAAAAAAATTTCATCTCAAATGCAAAAATGGATGCTGGGACATGAATCAGGGTGGAATTTCATACTTAAAAATGGTATTGCTTGCTGTTTTTAAAAATTGAGTGTTTTTGGTCCCCGAGGAAAAAATGCGTGATGCCGGGGTCAGAAAAAATGGTGCCCAGAAGTAAAAAAAAAATTTTCCTCTCAAAGGCAAAAACGGATACTGGGACATGAATCAGGGTGGAATTTCATACTTAAAAATGGTATTGCTTGCTGTTTTTAAAAATTGAGTGTTTTTGGTCCCCGAGGAAAAAATGCGTGATGCCAGGGTCAGAAAAAATAGTGCCCAGAAGTGAAAAAAAAATTTTCATCTCAAATGCAAAAACAGATGCTGGGACATGAATCAGGGTGGAATTTTGTACTTAAAAATGGTATTGCTTGCTGTTTTTAAAAATTGAGTGTTTTTTGTCCCAGAGGAAAATAACCGTGATGGCGCGGTCAGAAAAAGTGGTGCCCAGAAGCAAAAAAATTTTTTTCAAGTCAAATGCAAAAACAGATGCTGGGACATGAATCAGGGTGGAATTTCATACTTAAAATGGTATGGCTTGCTGTTTTTAAAAATTGAGTGTTTTTGGTCCCCGAGGAAAAAATTCGTGATGCCGGGGTCAGAAAAAATGGTGCCCAGAAGTGAAAATTTTTTTTTCATCTCAAATGCAAAAACGGATGCTAGGACATTAATCAGGGTGAAATTCCATACTTAAAAATGGTATTGCTTTCTGTTTTTAAAAAATGAGTGTTTTTGGTCCCCGAGGAAAAAATGTGTGATGCCAGGGTCAGAAAAAATGGTGCCCAAGAAGTGAAAAAAAATTTTTCATCTCAAATGCAAAAATGGATGCTAGGACATTAATCAGGGTGAAATTCCATACTTAAAAATGGTATTGCTTGCTGTTTTTAAAAATTGAGTGTTTTTGGTCCCCGAGGAAAAAATGCGTGATGCTGGGGTCCGAAAAAATGGTGCCCAGAAGTGAAAAAAAAAATTTCATCTCAAATGCAAAAATGGATGCTGGGACATGAATCAGGGTGGAATTTCATACTTAAAAATGGTATTGCTTGCTGTTTTTAAAAATTGAGTGTTTTTGGTCCCTGAGGAAAAAATGCGTGATGCCGGGGTCAGAAAAAATGGTGCCCAGAAGTAAAAAAAAATTTTTCCTCTCAAAGGCAAAAACGGATGCTGGGACATGAATCAGGGTGGAATTTCATACTTAAAAATGGTATTGCTTGCTGTTTTTAAAAATGGAGTGTTTTTGGTCCCCGAGGAAAAAATGCGTGATGCCGGGGTCAGAAAAAATGGTGCCCAGAAGAGAAAATGGTCCCCGAGGAAAAAATGCGTGATGCCAGGGGTCAGAAAAAATGGTGCCCAAGAAGTGAAAAAAAAATTTCATCTCAAATGCAAAAATGGATGCTAGGACATTAATCAGGGTGAAATTCCATACTTAAAAATGGTATTGCTTGCTGTTTTTAAAAATTGAGTGTTTTTGGTCCCCAAGGAAAAAATGCGTGATGCTGGGGTCAGAAAAAATGGTGCCCAGAAGTGAAAAAAAAATTTTCATCTCAAATGCAAAAATGGATGCTGGGACATGAATCAGGGTGGAATTTCATACTTAAAAATGGTATTGCTTGCTGTTTTTAAAAATTGAGTGTTTTTGGTCCCCGAGGAAAAAATGCGTGATGCCGGGGTCAGAAAATATGGTGCCCAGAAGTGAAAAAAAATATTTCATGTCAAATGCAAAAACAGATGCTGGGACATGAATCAGGGTGGAATTTCATTCTTAAAAATGGTATTGCTTGCTGGTTTTAAAAATTGAGTGTTTTTGGTTCCTGAGGAAAAAATGCGTGATGCCGGGGTGAGAAAAAATGGTGCCCAGAAGTGAAAAAAAAATTTCATGTCAAATGCAAAAATGGATGCTGGGACATGAATCAGGGTGGAATTTCGTACTTAAAAATGTTATTGCTTGCCGTTTTAAAAAATTGAGTGTTTTTGGTCTCCGAGGAAAAAATGCGTGATGCCGGGGTCAGAAAAAATGGTGCCCAGAAGTAAAAAAAAATTTTTCATGTCAAATGCAAAAACGGATGATGGGACATGAATCAGGGTGGAATTTCGTACTTAAAATGGTATTGCTTGCTGTTTTTAAAAATTGAGTGTTTTTGGTCCCCGAGGAAAAAAACCGTGATGGCGCGGTCAGAAAAAGTGGTGCCCAGAAGCGAAAAATTTTTTTTCAAGTCAAATGCAAAAACAGATGCTGGGACATGAATCAGGGTGGAATTTCATACTTAAAATGGTATGGCTTGCTGTTTTTAAAAAATGAGTGTTTTTGGTCCCCGAGGAAAAATGCGTGATGCCAGGGTCAGAAAAAATGGTGCCCAAGAAGTGAAAAAAAAATTTTCATCTCAAATGCAAAAATGGATGCTAGGACATTAATCAGGGTGAAATTCCATACTTAAAAATGGTATTGCTTGCTGTTTTTAAAAATTGAGTGTTTTTGGTCCCCGAGGAAAAAATGCGTGATGCCGGGATCAGAAAAAATGGTGCCCAGAAGTAAAAAAAAATTTTTCCTCTCAAAGGCAAAAACGGATGCTGGGACATGAATCAGGGTGGAATTTCATACTTAAAAATGGTATTGCTTGCTGTTTTTAAAAATTGAGTGTTTTTGGTCCCCGAGGAAAAAATGCGTGATGCCGGGGTCAGAAAAAATGGTGCCCAGAAGAGAAAATGGTCCCCGAGGAAAAAATGCGTGATGCCAGGGGTCAGAAAAAATGGTGCCCAGAAGCGAAAAAAAAATTTTCAAGTCAAATGCAAAAGCAGATGCTGGGACATGAATCAGGGTGGAATTTCATACTTAAAATGGTATGGCTTGCTGTTTTTAAAAATTGAGTGTTTTTGGTCCCCGAGGAAAAAATTCGTGATGCCGGGGTCAGAAAAAATGGTGCCCAGAAGTGAAATTTTTTGTTTCATCTCAAATGCAAAAACGGATGCTAGGACATTAATCAAGGTGAAATTCCATACTTAAAAATGGTATTGCTTGCTGGTTTAAAAATTGAGTGTTTTTGGTCCCCGAGGAAAAAATGCGTGATGGTCAGAAAAAATGGTGCCCAGAAGTGAAAAAAAATTTTTCATCTCAAATGCAAAAACGGATGCTGGGACATGAATTAGGGTGGAATTTCATTCTTAAAAATGGTATTGCTTGCTGTTTTTAAAAATTGAGTGTTTTTGGTCCCCGAGGAAAAAATGCATGATGCCAGGGTCAGAAAAAATGGTGCCCAAGAAGTGAAAAAAAATTTTTCATCTCAAATGCAAAAATGGATGCTAGGACATTAATCAGGGTGAAATTCCATACTTAAAAATGGTATTGCTTGCTGTTTTTAAAAATTGGGTATTTTTGCTCCCTGAGGAAAAAATGCGTGATGCCGGGGTCAGAAAAAATGGTGCCCAGAAGTGAAAAAAAAATTTTCATGTCAAATGCAAAAACGGATGCTGGGACATGAATCAGGGTGGAATTTCGTACTTAAAAATGGTATTGCTTGCTGTTTTTAAAAATTGAGTGTTTTTTGTCCCAGAGGAAAATAACCGTGATGGCGCGGTCAGAAAAAGTGGTGCCCAGAAGCGAAAAAATTTTTTTCAAGTCAAATGCAAAAACAGATGCTGGGACATGAATCAGGGTGGAATTTCATACTTAAAATGGTATGGCTTGCTGTTTTTAAAAATTGAGTGTTTTTGGTCCCCGAGGAAAAAATGCGTGATGCCGGGGTCAGAAAAAATGGTGCCCAGAAGTGAAAAAAAATTTTTCATCTCAAATGCAAAAATGGATGCTAGGACATTAATCAGGGTGAAATTCCATACTTAAAAATGGTATTGCTTGCTGTTTTTAAAAATTGAGTGTTTTTGGTCCCCGAGGAAAAAATGCGTGATGCTGGGGTCAGAAAAGATGGTGCCCAGAAGTGAAAAAAAAATTTTCATCTCAAATGCAAAAATGGATGCTGGGACATGAATCAGGGTGGAATTTCATACTTAAAATGGTATTGCTTGCTGTTTTTAAAAATTGAGTGTTTTTGGTCCCCGAGGAAAAAATGCGTGATGCCGGGGTCAGAAAAAATGGTGCCCAGAAGTTAAAAAAATTTTTTCATCTCAAATACAAAAACGGATGCTAGGACATTAATCAGGGTGAAATTCCATACTTAAAAATGGTATTGCTTGCTGTTTTTAAAAAATGAGTGTTTTTGGTCCCCGAGGAAAAAATGCGTGATGCCAGGGTCAGAAAAAATGGTGCCCAAGAAGTGAAAAAAATTTTTCATCTCAAATGCAAAAATGGATGCTAGGACATTAATCAGGGTGAAATTCCATACTTAAAAATGGTATTGCTTGCTGTTTTTAAAAATTGGGTATTTTTGCTCCCTGAGGAAAAAATGCGTGATGCCGGGGTCAGAAAAAATGGTGCCCAGAAGTGAAAAAAAATTTTTCATGTCAAATGCAAAAACGGATGCTGGGACATGAATCAGGGTGGAATTTCGTACTTAAAAATGGTATTGCTTGCTGTTTTTAAAAATTGAGTGTTTTTTGTCCCAGAGGAAAATAACCGTGATGGCGCGGTCAGAAAAAGTGGTGCCCAGAAGCGAAAAAATTTTTTTCAAGTCAAATGCAAAAACAGATGCTGGGACATGAATCAGGGTCGAATTTCATACTTAAAATGGTATTGCTTGCTGTTTTTAAAAATTGAGTGTTTTTGGTCCCCGAGGAAAAAATGCGTGATGCCGGGGTCAGAAAAAATGGTGCCCAGAAGTAAAAAAAAAATTTTCCTCTCAAAGGCAAAAACGGATGCTGGGACATGAATCAGGGTCGAATTTCATACTTAAAAATGGTATTGCTTGCTGTTTTTAAAAATTGAGTGTTTTTGGTCCCCGAGGAAAAAATGCGTGATGCTGGGGTCAGAAAAAATAGTGCCCAGAAGTGAAAAAAAAATTTTCATCTCAAATGCAAAAACAGATGCTGGGACATGAATCAGGGTGGAATTTCGTACTTAAAAATGGTATTGCTTGCTGTTTTTAAAAATTGAGTGTTTTTTGTCCCAGAGGAAAATAACCGTGATGGCGCGGTCAGAAAAAGTGGTGCCCAGAAGCGAAAAAAATTTTTTCAAGTCAAATGCAAAAACAGATGCTGGGACATGAATCAGGGTGGAATTTCATACTTAAAATGGTATGGCTTGCTGTTTTTAAAAATTGAGTGTTTTTGGTCCCCGAGGAAAAAATTCGTGATGCCGGGGTCAGAAAAAATGGTGCCCAGAAGTGAAAATTTTTTTTTCATCTCAAATGCAAAAACGGATGCTAGGACATTAATCAGGGTGAAATTCCATACTTAAAAATGGTATTGCTTTCTGTTTTTAAAAAATGAGTGTTTTTGGTCCCCGAGGAAAAAATGTGTGATGCCAGGGTCAGAAAAAATGGTGCCCAAGAAGTGAAAAAAAATTTTTCATCTCAAATGCAAAAATGGATGCTAGGACATTAATCAGGGTGAAATTCCATACTTAAAAATGGTATTGCTTGCTGTTTTTAAAAATTGAGTGTTTTTGGTCCCCGAGGAAAAAATGCGTGATGCTGGGGTCCGAAAAAATGGTGCCCAGAAGTGAAAAAAAAATTTTCATCTCAAATGCAAAAATGGATGCTGGGACATGAATCAGGGTGGAATTTCATACTTAAAAATGGTATTGCTTGCTGTTTTTAAAAATTGAGTGTTTTTGGTCCCCGAGGAAAAAATGCGTGATGCCGGGGTCAGAAAAAATGGTGCCCAGAAGTAAAAAAAAAATTTTCCTCTCAAAGGCAAAAACGGATGCTGGGACATGAATCAGGGTGGAATTTCATACTTAAAAATGGTATTGCTTGCTGTTTTTAAAAATGGAGTGTTTTTGGTCCCCGAGGAAAAAATGCGTGATGCCGGGGTCAGAAAAAATGGTGCCCAGAAGAGAAAATGGTCCCCGAGGAAAAAATGCGTGATGCCGGGGTCAGAAAAAATGGTGCCCAGAAGTAAAAAAAAAATTTTCCTCTCAAAGGCAAAAACGGATGCTGGGACATGAATCAGGGTGGAATTTCATACTTAAAAATGGTATTGCTTGCTGTTTTTAAAAATTGAGTGTTTTTGGTCCCCGAGGAAAAAATGCGTGATGCCGGGGTCAGAAAAAATAGTGCCCAGAAGTGAAAAAAAATTTTTCATCTCAAATGCAAAAACAGATGCTGGGACATGAATCAGGGTGGAATTTCGTACTTAAAAATGGTATTGCTTGCTGTTTTTAAAAATTGAGTGTTTTTTGTCCCAGAGGAAAATAACCGTGATGGCGCGGTCAGAAAAAGTGGTGCCCAGAAGCGAAAAAAATTTTTTCAAGTCAAATGCAAAAACAGATGCTGGGACATGAATCAGGGTGGAATTTCATACTTAAAATGGTATGGCTTGCTGTTTTTAAAAATTGAGTGTTTTTGGTCCCCGAGGAAAAAATTCGTGATGCCGGGGTCAGAAAAAATGGTGCCCAGAAGTGAAAATTTTTTTTTCATCTCAAATGCAAAAACGGATGCTAGGACATTAATCAGGGTGAAATTCCATACTTAAAAATGGTATTGCTTTCTGTTTTTAAAAAATGAGTGTTTTTGGTCCCCGAGGAAAAAATGTGTGATGCCAGGGTCAGAAAAAATGGTGCCCAAGAAGTGAAAAAAAATTTTTCATCTCAAATGCAAAAATGGATGCTAGGACATTAATCAGGGTGAAATTCCATACTTAAAAATGGTATTGCTTGCTGTTTTTAAAAATTGAGTGTTTTTGGTCCCCGAGGAAAAAATGCGTGATGCTGGGGTCCGAAAAAATGGTGCCCAGAAGTGAAAAAAAAAATTTCATCTCAAATGCAAAAATGGATGCTGGGACATGAATCAGGGTGGAATTTCATACTTAAAAATGGTATTGCTTGCTGTTTTTAAAAATTGAGTGTTTTTGGCCCCCGAGGAAAAAATGCGTGATGCCGGGGTCAGAAAAAATGGTGCCCAGAAGTGAAAAAAAAATTTTCAAGTCAAATGCAAAAGCAGATGCTGGGACATGAATTAGGGTGGAATTTCATTCTTAAAAATGGTATTGCTTGCTGTTTTTAAAAATTGGGTATTTTTGCTCCCTGAGGAAAAAATGCGTGATGCCGGGGTCAGAAAAAATGGTGCCCAGAAGTGAAAAAAAAATTTTCATGTCAAATGCAAAAATGGATGCTGGGACATGAATCAGGGTGGAATTTCATACTTAAAAATGGTATTGCTTGCTGTTTTTATAAATTGAGTGTTTTTGGTCCCCGAGGAAAAAATGCGTGATGCCGGGGTCAGAAAAAATGGTGCCCAGAAGAGAAAATGGTCCCTGAGGAAAAAATGCGTGATTCCAGGGGTCAGAAAAAATGGTGCCCAGAAGTGAAAAAATTTTTTTCATCTCAAATGGAAAAACAGATGCTGGGACATGAATCAGGGTCGAATTTCATTCTTAAAAATGGTATTGCTTGCTGTTTTTAAAAATTGAGTGTTTTTGGTCCCCGAGGAAAAAAACCGTGATGGCGCGGTCAGAAAAAGTGGTGCCCAGAAGCAAAAAAAAAATTTTCAAGTCAAATGCAAAAGCAGATGCTGGGACATGAATTAGGGTGGAATTTCGTACTTAAAAATGGTATTGCTTGCTGTTTTTAAAAATTGAGTGTTTTTTGTCCCAGAGGAAAATAACCGTGATGGCGCGGTCAGAAAAAGTGGTGCCCAGAAGCGAAAAATTTTTTTTCAAGTCAAATGCAAAAACAGATGCTGGGACATGAATCAGGGTGGAATTTCATACTTAAAATGGTATGGCTTGCTGTTTTTAAAAATTGAGTGTTTTTGGTCCCCGAGGAAAAAATTCGTGATGCCGGGGTCAGAAAAAATCGTGCCCAGAAGTGAAAATTTTTTTTTCATCTCAAATACAAAAACGGATGCTAGGACATTAATCAGGGTGAAATTCCATACTTAAAAATGGTATTGCTTGCTGTTTTTAAAAAATGAGTGTTTTTGGTCCCCGAGGAAAAAATGCGTGATGCCAGGGTCAGAAAAAATGGTGCCCAAGAAGTGAAAAAAATTTTTTCATCTCAAATGCAAAAATGGATGCTAGGACATTAATCAGGGTGAAATTCCATACTTAAAAATGGTATTGCTTGCTGTTTTTAAAAATTGAGTGTTTTTGGTCCCCGAGGAAAAAATGTGTGATGCCTGTGTCAGAAAAAATGGTGCCCAGAAGAGAAAATGGTCCCCGAGGAAAAAATGCGTGAGGGGTAAGAAAAAATGGTGCCCAGAAGTGAAAAATTTTTTTTCATCTCAAATGCAAAAACGGATGCTGGGACATGAATCAGGGTGGAATTTCATACTTAAAAATGGTATTGCTTGCTGTTTTTAAAAATTGAGTGTTTTTGGTCCCCGAGGAAAAAATGCATGATGCCGGGGTCAGAAAAAATGGTGCCCAGAAGTGAAAAAAAAATTTCCCTCTCAAAGGCAAAAACGGATGCTGGGACATGAATCAGGGTGGAATTTCATACTTAAAAATGGTATTGCTTGCTGTTTTTAAAAATTGAGTGTTTTTGGTCCCTGAGGAAAAAATGCGTGATGCCGGGGTCAGAAAAAATGGTGCCCAGAAGAGAAAATGGTCCCCGAGGAACAAATGCGTGATGCCAGGGGTCAGAAAAAATGGTGCCCAGAAGTGAAAAAAAAATTTTCATCTCAAATGCAAAAACAGATGCTGGGACATGAATCAGGGTGGAATTTCATTCTTAAAAATGGTATTGCTTGCTGTTTTTAAAAATTGAGTGTTTTTGGTCCCCGAGGAAAAAATGTGTGATGCCGGGGTCAGAAAAAATAGTGCCCAGAAGTGAAAAAAAAATTTTCATCTCAAATGCAAAAACAGATGCTGGGACATGAATCAGGGTGGAATTTCATTCTTAAAAATGGTATTGCTTGCTGGTTTTAAAAATTGAGTGTTTTTGGTTCCTGAGGAAAAAATGCGTGATGCCGGGGTGAGAAAAAATGGTGCCCAGAAGTGAAAAAAAAATTTCATGTCAAATGCAAAAATGGATGCTGGGACATGAATCAGGGTGGAATTTCGTACTTAAAAATGTTATTGCTTGCTGTTTTAAAAAATTGAGTGTTTTTGGTCCCCGAGGAAAAAATGCGTGATGCCGGGGTCAGAAAAAATGGTGCCCAGAAGTGAAAAAAATTTTTTCATGTCAAATGCAAAAACGGATGTTGGGACATGAATCAGGGTGGAATTTCGTACTTAAAATGGTATTGCTTGCTGTTTTTAAAAATTGAGTGTTTTTGGTCCCCGAGGAAAAAAACCGTGATGGCGCGGTCAGAAAAAGTGGTGCCCAGAAGCGAAAAAATTTTTTTAAAGTCAAATGCAAAAACAGATGCTGGGACATGAATCAGGGTGGAATTTCATACTTAAAATGGTATGGCTTGCTGGTTTTAAAAATTGAGTGTTTTTGGTCCCCGAGGAAAAAATTCGTGATGCCGGGGTCAGAAAAAATGGTGCCCAGAAGTGAAAATTTTTTTTTCATCTCAAATGCAAAAACGGATGCTAGGACATTAATCAGGGTGAAATTCCATACTTAAAAATGGTATTGCTTGCTGTTTTTAAAAAATGAGTGTTTTTGGTCCCCGAGGAAAAAATGCGTGATGCCAGGGTCAGAAAAAATGGTGCCCAAGAAGTGAAAAAAAATTTTCATCTCAAATGCAAAAATGGATGCTAGGACATTAATCAGGGTGAAATTCCATACTTAAAAATGGTATTGCTTGCTGTTTTTAAAAATTGAGTGTTTTTGGTCCCCAAGGAAAAAATGCGTGATGCTGGGGTCAGAAAAAATGGTGCCCAGAAGTGAAAAAAAAATTTTCATCTCAAATGCAAAAATGGATGCTGGGACATGAATCAGGGTGGAATTTCATACTTAAAAATGGTATTGCTTGCTGTTTTTAAAAATTGAGTGTTTTTGGTCCCCGAGGAAAAAATGCGTGATGCCGGGGTCAGAAAAAATGGTGCCCAGAAGTGAAAAAAAATTTTTCATGTCAAATGCAAAAACAGATGCTGGGACATGAATCAGGGTGGAATTTCATTCTTAAAAATGGTATTGCTTGCTGGTTTTAAAAATTGAGTGTTTTTGGTTCCTGAGGAAAAAATGCGTGATGCCGGGGTGAGAAAAAATGGTGCCCAGAAGTGAAAAAAAAATTTCATGTCAAATGCAAAAATGGATGCTGGGACATGAATCAGGGTGGAATTTCGTACTTAAAAATGTTATTGCTTGCTGTTTTAAAAAATTGAGTGTTTTTGGTCTCCGAGGAAAAAATGCGTGATGCCGGGGTCAGAAAAAATGGTGCCCAGAAGTGAAAAAAAATTTTTCATGTCAAATGCAAAAATGGATGCTGGGACATGAATCAGGGTGGAATTTCGTACTTAAAATGGTATTGCTTGCTGTTTTTAAAAATTGAGTGTTTTTGGTCCCCGAGGAAAAAAACCGTGATGGCGCGGTCAGAAAAAGTGGTGCCCAGAAGCGAAAAAAATTTTTTCAAGTCAAATGCAAAAACAGATGCTGGGACATGAATCAGGGTGGAATTTCATACTTAAAATGGTATGGCTTGCTGTTTTTAAAAATTGAGTGTTTTTGGTCCCCGAGGAAAAAATTCGTGATGCCGGGGTCAGAAAAAATGGTGCCCAGAAGTGAAAATTTTTTTTTCATCTCAAATGCAAAAACGGATGCTAGGACATTAATCAGGGTGAAATTCCATACTTAAAAATGGTATTGCTTGCTGTTTTTATAAATTGAGTGTTTTTGGTCCCCGAGGAAAAAATGCGTGATGCCGGGGTCAGAAAAAATGGTGCCCAGAAGAGAAAATGGTCCCTGAGGAAAAAATGCGTGATTCCAGGGGTCAGAAAAAATGGTGCCCAGAAGTGAAAAAATTTTTTTCATCTCAAATGGAAAAACAGATGCTGGGACATGAATCAGGGTCGAATTTCATTCTTAAAAATGGTATTGCTTGCTGTTTTTAAAAATTGAGTGTTTTTGGTCCCCGAGGAAAAAAACCGTGATGGCGCGGTCAGAAAAAGTGGTGCCCAGAAGCAAAAAAAAAATTTTCAAGTCAAATGCAAAAGCAGATGCTGGGACATGAATTAGGGTGGAATTTCGTACTTAAAAATGGTATTGCTTGCTGTTTTTAAAAATTGAGTGTTTTTTGTCCCAGAGGAAAATAACCGTGATGGCGCGGTCAGAAAAAGTGGTGCCCAGAAGCGAAAAATTTTTTTTCAAGTCAAATGCAAAAACAGATGCTGGGACATGAATCAGGGTGGAATTTCATACTTAAAATGGTATGGCTTGCTGTTTTTAAAAATTGAGTGTTTTTGGTCCCCGAGGAAAAAATTCGTGATGCCGGGGTCAGAAAAAATCGTGCCCAGAAGTGAAAATTTTTTTTTCATCTCAAATACAAAAACGGATGCTAGGACATTAATCAGGGTGAAATTCCATACTTAAAAATGGTATTGCTTGCTGTTTTTAAAAAATGAGTGTTTTTGGTCCCCGAGGAAAAAATGCGTGATGCCAGGGTCAGAAAAAATGGTGCCCAAGAAGTGAAAAAAATTTTTTCATCTCAAATGCAAAAATGGATGCTAGGACATTAATCAGGGTGAAATTCCATACTTAAAAATGGTATTGCTTGCTGTTTTTAAAAATTGAGTGTTTTTGGTCCCCGAGGAAAAAATGTGTGATGCCTGTGTCAGAAAAAATGGTGCCCAGAAGAGAAAATGGTCCCCGAGGAAAAAATGCGTGAGGGGTAAGAAAAAATGGTGCCCAGAAGTGAAAAATTTTTTTTCATCTCAAATGCAAAAACGGATGCTGGGACATGAATCAGGGTGGAATTTCATACTTAAAAATGGTATTGCTTGCTGTTTTTAAAAATTGAGTGTTTTTGGTCCCCGAGGAAAAAATGCATGATGCCGGGGTCAGAAAAAATGGTGCCCAGAAGTGAAAAAAAAATTTCCCTCTCAAAGGCAAAAACGGATGCTGGGACATGAATCAGGGTGGAATTTCATACTTAAAAATGGTATTGCTTGCTGTTTTTAAAAATTGAGTGTTTTTGGTCCCTGAGGAAAAAATGCGTGATGCCGGGGTCAGAAAAAATGGTGCCCAGAAGAGAAAATGGTCCCCGAGGAACAAATGCGTGATGCCAGGGGTCAGAAAAAATGGTGCCCAGAAGTGAAAAAAAAATTTTCATCTCAAATGCAAAAACAGATGCTGGGACATGAATCAGGGTGGAATTTCATTCTTAAAAATGGTATTGCTTGCTGTTTTTAAAAATTGAGTGTTTTTGGTCCCCGAGGAAAAAATGTGTGATGCCGGGGTCAGAAAAAATAGTGCCCAGAAGTGAAAAAAAAATTTTCATCTCAAATGCAAAAACAGATGCTGGGACATGAATCAGGGTGGAATTTCATTCTTAAAAATGGTATTGCTTGCTGGTTTTAAAAATTGAGTGTTTTTGGTTCCTGAGGAAAAAATGCGTGATGCCGGGGTGAGAAAAAATGGTGCCCAGAAGTGAAAAAAAAATTTCATGTCAAATGCAAAAATGGATGCTGGGACATGAATCAGGGTGGAATTTCGTACTTAAAAATGTTATTGCTTGCTGTTTTAAAAAATTGAGTGTTTTTGGTCCCCGAGGAAAAAATGCGTGATGCCGGGGTCAGAAAAAATGGTGCCCAGAAGTGAAAAAAATTTTTTCATGTCAAATGCAAAAACGGATGTTGGGACATGAATCAGGGTGGAATTTCGTACTTAAAATGGTATTGCTTGCTGTTTTTAAAAATTGAGTGTTTTTGGTCCCCGAGGAAAAAAACCGTGATGGCGCGGTCAGAAAAAGTGGTGCCCAGAAGCGAAAAAATTTTTTTAAAGTCAAATGCAAAAACAGATGCTGGGACATGAATCAGGGTGGAATTTCATACTTAAAATGGTATGGCTTGCTGGTTTTAAAAATTGAGTGTTTTTGGTCCCCGAGGAAAAAATTCGTGATGCCGGGGTCAGAAAAAATGGTGCCCAGAAGTGAAAATTTTTTTTTCATCTCAAATGCAAAAACGGATGCTAGGACATTAATCAGGGTGAAATTCCATACTTAAAAATGGTATTGCTTGCTGTTTTTAAAAAATGAGTGTTTTTGGTCCCCGAGGAAAAAATGCGTGATGCCAGGGTCAGAAAAAATGGTGCCCAAGAAGTGAAAAAAAATTTTCATCTCAAATGCAAAAATGGATGCTAGGACATTAATCAGGGTGAAATTCCATACTTAAAAATGGTATTGCTTGCTGTTTTTAAAAATTGAGTGTTTTTGGTCCCCAAGGAAAAAATGCGTGATGCTGGGGTCAGAAAAAATGGTGCCCAGAAGTGAAAAAAAAATTTTCATCTCAAATGCAAAAATGGATGCTGGGACATGAATCAGGGTGGAATTTCATACTTAAAAATGGTATTGCTTGCTGTTTTTAAAAATTGAGTGTTTTTGGTCCCCGAGGAAAAAATGCGTGATGCCGGGGTCAGAAAAAATGGTGCCCAGAAGTGAAAAAAAATTTTTCATGTCAAATGCAAAAACAGATGCTGGGACATGAATCAGGGTGGAATTTCATTCTTAAAAATGGTATTGCTTGCTGGTTTTAAAAATTGAGTGTTTTTGGTTCCTGAGGAAAAAATGCGTGATGCCGGGGTGAGAAAAAATGGTGCCCAGAAGTGAAAAAAAAATTTCATGTCAAATGCAAAAATGGATGCTGGGACATGAATCAGGGTGGAATTTCGTACTTAAAAATGTTATTGCTTGCTGTTTTAAAAAATTGAGTGTTTTTGGTCTCCGAGGAAAAAATGCGTGATGCCGGGGTCAGAAAAAATGGTGCCCAGAAGTGAAAAAAAATTTTTCATGTCAAATGCAAAAATGGATGCTGGGACATGAATCAGGGTGGAATTTCGTACTTAAAATGGTATTGCTTGCTGTTTTTAAAAATTGAGTGTTTTTGGTCCCCGAGGAAAAAAACCGTGATGGCGCGGTCAGAAAAAGTGGTGCCCAGAAGCGAAAAAAATTTTTTCAAGTCAAATGCAAAAACAGATGCTGGGACATGAATCAGGGTGGAATTTCATACTTAAAATGGTATGGCTTGCTGTTTTTAAAAATTGAGTGTTTTTGGTCCCCGAGGAAAAAATTCGTGATGCCGGGGTCAGAAAAAATGGTGCCCAGAAGTGAAAATTTTTTTTTCATCTCAAATGCAAAAACGGATGCTAGGACATTAATCAGGGTGAAATTCCATACTTAAAAATGGTATTGCTTGCTGTTTTTAAAAAATGAGTGTTTTTGGTCCCCGAGGAAAAATGCGTGATGCCAGGGTCAGAAAAAATGGTGCCCAAGAAGTGAAAAAAAAATTTTCATCTCAAATGCAAAAATGGATGCTAGGACATTAATCAGGGTGAAATTCCATACTTAAAAATGGTATTGCTTGCTGTTTTTAAAAATTGAGTGTTTTTGGTCCCCAAGGAAAAAATGCGTGATGCTGGGGTCAGAAAAAATGGTGCCCAGAAGTGAAAAAAAAATTTTCATCTCAAATGCAAAAATGGATGCTGGGACATGAATCAGGGTGGAATTTCATACTTAAAAATGGTATTGCTTGCTGTTTTTAAAAATTGAGTGTTTTTGGTCCCCGAGGAAAAAATGCGTGATGCCGGGGTCAGAAAAAATGGTGCCCAGAAGAGAAAATGGTCCCTGAGGAAAAAATGCGTGATTCCAGGGGTCAGAAAAAATGGTGCCCAGAAGTGAAAAAAATTTTTTCATCTCAAATGGAAAAACAGATGCTGGGACATGAATCAGGGTCGAATTTCATTCTTAAAAATGGTATTGCTTGCTGTTTTTAAAAATTGAGTGTTTTTGGTCCCCGAGGAAAAAATGCGTGATGCCGGGGTCAGAAAAAGTGGTGCCCAGAAGCGAAAAAAAAATTTTCAAGTCAAATGCAAAAGCAGATGCTGGGACATGAATTAGGGTGGAATTTCATTCTTAAAAATGGTATTGCTTGGTGTTTTTAAAAATTGGGTATTTTTGCTCCCTGAGGAAAAAATGCGTGATGCCGGGGTCAGAAAAAATGGTGCCCAGAAGTGAAAAAAAATTTTTCATGTCAAATGCAAAAACGGATGCTGGGACATGAATCAGGGTGGAATTTCGTACTTAAAAATGGTATTGCTTGCTGTTTTTAAAAATTGAGTGTTTTTTGTCCCAGAGGAAAATAACCGTGATGGCGCGGTCAGAAAAAGTGGTGCCCAGAAGCGAAAAAATTTTTTTCAAGTCAAATGCAAAAACAGATGCTGGGACATGAATCAGGGTGGAATTTCATACTTAAAATGGTATGGCTTGCTGTTTTTAAAAATTGAGTGTTTTTGGTCCCCGAGGAAAAAATGCGTGATGCCGGGGTCAGAAAAAATGGTGCCCAGAAGTGAAAAAAAATTTTTCATCTCAAATGCAAAAATGGATGCTAGGACATTAATCAGGGTGAAATTCCATACTTAAAAATGGTATTGCTTGCTGTTTTTAAAAATTGAGTGTTTTTGGTCCCCGAGGAAAAAATGCGTGATGCTGGGGTCAGAAAAGATGGTGCCCAGAAGTGAAAAAAAAATTTTCATCTCAAATGCAAAAATGGATGCTGGGACATGAATCAGGGTGGAATTTCATACTTAAAATGGTATTGCTTGCTGTTTTTAAAAATTGAGTGTTTTTGGTCCCCGAGGAAAAAATGCGTGATGCCGGGGTCAGAAAAAATGGTGCCCAGAAGTTAAAAAATTTTTTTCATCTCAAATACAAAAACGGATGCTAGGACATTAATCAGGGTGAAATTCCATACTTAAAAATGGTATTGCTTGCTGTTTTTAAAAAATGAGTGTTTTTGGTCCCCGAGGAAAAAATGCGTGATGCCAGGGTCAGAAAAAATGGTGCCCAAGAAGTGAAAAAAATTTTTCATCTCAAATGCAAAAATGGATGCTAGGACATTAATCAGGGTGAAATTCCATACTTAAAAATGGTATTGCTTGCTGTTTTTAAAAATTGGGTATTTTTGCTCCCTGAGGAAAAAATGCGTGATGCCGGGGTCAGAAAAAATGGTGCCCAGAAGTGAAAAAAAATTTTTCATGTCAAATGCAAAAACGGATGCTGGGACATGAATCAGGGTGGAATTTCGTACTTAAAAATGGTATTGCTTGCTGTTTTTAAAAATTGAGTGTTTTTTGTCCCAGAGGAAAATAACCGTGATGGCGCGGTCAGAAAAAGTGGTGCCCAGAAGCGAAAAAATTTTTTTCAAGTCAAATGCAAAAACAGATGCTGGGACATGAATCAGGGTCGAATTTCATACTTAAAATGGTATTGCTTGCTGTTTTTAAAAATTGAGTGTTTTTGGTCCCCGAGGAAAAAATGCGTGATGCCGGGGTCAGAAAAAATGGTGCCCAGAAGTAAAAAAAAAATTTTCCTCTCAAAGGCAAAAACGGATGCTGGGACATGAATCAGGGTCGAATTTCATACTTAAAAATGGTATTGCTTGCTGTTTTTAAAAATTGAGTGTTTTTGGTCCCCGAGGAAAAAATGCGTGATGCTGGGGTCAGAAAAAATAGTGCCCAGAAGTGAAAAAAAAATTTTCATCTCAAATGCAAAAACAGATGCTGGGACATGAATCAGGGTGGAATTTCGTACTTAAAAATGGTATTGCTTGCTGTTTTTAAAAATTGAGTGTTTTTTGTCCCAGAGGAAAATAACCGTGATGGCGCGGTCAGAAAAAGTGGTGCCCAGAAGCGAAAAATTTTTTTTCAAGTCAAATGCAAAAACAGATGCTGGGACATGAATCAGGGTGGAATTTCATACTTAAAATGGTATGGCTTGCTGTTTTTAAAAATTGAGTGTTTTTGGTCCCCGAGGAAAAAATTCGTGATGCCGGGGTCAGAAAAAATGGTGCCCAGAAGTGAAAATTTTTTTTTCATCTCAAATGCAAAAACGGATGCTAGGACATTAATCAGGGTGAAATTCCATACTTAAAAATGGTATTGCTTTCTGTTTTTAAAAAATGAGTGTTTTTGGTCCCCGAGGAAAAAATGTGTGATGCCAGGGTCAGAAAAAATGGTGCCCAAGAAGTGAAAAAAAATTTTTCATCTCAAATGCAAAAATGGATGCTAGGACATTAATCAGGGTGAAATTCCATACTTAAAAATGGTATTGCTTGCTGTTTTTAAAAATTGAGTGTTTTTGGTCCCCGAGGAAAAAATGCGTGATGCTGGGGTTCGAAAAAATGGTGCCCAGAAGTGAAAAAAAAATTTTCATCTCAAATG
Source organism: Diadophis punctatus similis (assembly GCA_023053685.1). Classification (NCBI taxonomy): domain Eukaryota; kingdom Metazoa; phylum Chordata; class Lepidosauria; order Squamata; family Dipsadidae; genus Diadophis; species Diadophis punctatus. Next base: position 121,758,257 of record JALIGW010000002.1, read on the forward strand.
CAAAAATGGATGCTGGGACATGAATCAGGGTGGAATTTCATACTTAAAAATGGTATTGCTTGCTGTTTTTAAAAATTGAGTGTTTTTGGTCCCCGAGGAAAAAATGCGTGATGCCGGGGTCAGAAAAAATGGTGCCCAGAAGTAAAAAAAAAATTTTCCTCTCAAAGGCAAAAACGGATGCTGGGACATGAATCAGGGTGGAATTTCATACTTAAAAATGGTATTGCTTGCTGTTTTTAAAAATGGAGTGTTTTTGGTCCCCGAGGAAAAAATGCGTGATGCCGGGGTCAGAAAAAATGGTGCCCAGAAGAGAAAATGGTCCCCGAGGAAAAAATGCGTGATGCCGGGGTCAGAAAAAATGGTGCCCAGAAGTAAAAAAAAAATTTTCCTCTCAAAGGCAAAAACGGATGCTGGGACATGAATCAGGGTGGAATTTCATACTTAAAAATGGTATTGCTTGCTGTTTTTAAAAATTGAGTGTTTTTGGTCCCCGAGGAAAAAATGCGTGATGCCGGGGTCAGAAAAAATAGTGCCCAGAAGTGAAAAAAAATTTTTCATCTCAAATGCAAAAACAGATGCTGGGACATGAATCAGGGTGGAATTTCGTACTTAAAAATGGTATTGCTTGCTGTTTTTAAAAATTGAGTGTTTTTTGTCCCAGAGGAAAATAACCGTGATGGCGCGGTCAGAAAAAGTGGTGCCCAGAAGCGAAAAAAATTTTTTCAAGTCAAATGCAAAAACAGATGCTGGGACATGAATCAGGGTGGAATTTCATACTTAAAATGGTATGGCTTGCTGTTTTTAAAAATTGAGTGTTTTTGGTCCCCGAGGAAAAAATTCGTGATGCCGGGGTCAGAAAAAATGGTGCCCAGAAGTGAAAATTTTTTTTTCATCTCAAATGCAAAAACGGATGCTAGGACATTAATCAGGGTGAAATTCCATACTTAAAAATGGTATTGCTTTCTGTTTTTAAAAAATGAGTGTTTTTGGTCCCCGAGGAAAAAATGTGTGATGCCAGGGTCAGAAAAAATGGTGCCCAAGAAGTGAAAAAAAATTTTTCATCTCAAATGCAAAAATGGATGCTAGGACATTAATCAGGGTGAAATTCCATACTTAAAAATGGTATTGCTTGCTGTTTTTAAAAATTGAGTGTTTTTGGTCCCCGAGGAAAAAATGCGTGATGCTGGGGTCCGAAAAAATGGTGCCCAGAAGTGAAAAAAAAAATTTCATCTCAAATGCAAAAATGGATGCTGGGACATGAATCAGGGTGGAATTTCATACTTAAAAATGGTATTGCTTGCTGTTTTTAAAAATTGAGTGTTTTTGGCCCCCGAGGAAAAAATGCGTGATGCCGGGGTCAGAAAAAATGGTGCCCAGAAGTGAAAAAAAAATTTTCAAGTCAAATGCAAAAGCAGATGCTGGGACATGAATTAGGGTGGAATTTCATTCTTAAAAATGGTATTGCTTGCTGTTTTTAAAAATTGGGTATTTTTGCTCCCTGAGGAAAAAATGCGTGATGCCGGGGTCAGAAAAAATGGTGCCCAGAAGTGAAAAAAAAATTTTCATGTCAAATGCAAAAATGGATGCTGGGACATGAATCAGGGTGGAATTTCATACTTAAAAATGGTATTGCTTGCTGTTTTTATAAATTGAGTGTTTTTGGTCCCCGAGGAAAAAATGCGTGATGCCGGGGTCAGAAAAAATGGTGCCCAGAAGAGAAAATGGTCCCTGAGGAAAAAATGCGTGATTCCAGGGGTCAGAAAAAATGGTGCCCAGAAGTGAAAAAATTTTTTTCATCTCAAATGGAAAAACAGATGCTGGGACATGAATCAGGGTCGAATTTCATTCTTAAAAATGGTATTGCTTGCTGTTTTTAAAAATTGAGTGTTTTTGGTCCCCGAGGAAAAAAACCGTGATGGCGCGGTCAGAAAAAGTGGTGCCCAGAAGCAAAAAAAAAATTTTCAAGTCAAATGCAAAAGCAGATGCTGGGACATGAATTAGGGTGGAATTTCGTACTTAAAAATGGTATTGCTTGCTGTTTTTAAAAATTGAGTGTTTTTTGTCCCAGAGGAAAATAACCGTGATGGCGCGGTCAGAAAAAGTGGTGCCCAGAAGCGAAAAATTTTTTTTCAAGTCAAATGCAAAAACAGATGCTGGGACATGAATCAGGGTGGAATTTCATACTTAAAATGGTATGGCTTGCTGTTTTTAAAAATTGAGTGTTTTTGGTCCCCGAGGAAAAAATTCGTGATGCCGGGGTCAGAAAAAATCGTGCCCAGAAGTGAAAATTTTTTTTTCATCTCAAATGCAAAAACGGATGCTAGGACATTAATCAGGGTGAAATTCCATACTTAAAAATGGTATTGCTTTCTGTTTTTAAAAAATGAGTGTTTTTGGTCCCCGAGGAAAAAATGTGTGATGCCAGGGTCAGAAAAAATGGTGCCCAAGAAGTGAAAAAAAATTTTTCATCTCAAATGCAAAAATGGATGCTAGGACATTAATCAGGGTGAAATTCCATACTTAAAAATGGTATTGCTTGCTGTTTTTAAAAATTGAGTGTTTTTGGTCCCCGAGGAAAAAATGCGTGATGCCGGGGTCAGAAAAAATGGTGCCCAGAAGTAAAAAAAAAAATTTCCTCTCAAAGGCAAAAACGGATGCTGGGACATGAATCAGGGTGGAATTTCATACTTAAAAATGGTATTGCTTGCTGTTTTTAAAAATGGAGTGTTTTTGGTCCCCGAGGAAAAAATGCGTGATGCCGGGGTCAGAAAAAATGGTGCCCAGAAGAGAAAATGGTCCCCGAGGAAAAAATGCGTGATGCCAGGGGTCAGAAAAAATGGTGCCCAAGAAGTGAAAAAAAAATTTTCATCTCAAATGCAAAAACAGATGCTGGGACATGAATCAGGGTGGAATTTCATTCTTAAAAATGGTATTGCTTGCTGGTTTTAAAAATTGAGTGTTTTTGGTTCCTGAGGAAAAAATGCGTGATGCCGGGGTGAGAAAAAATGGTGCCCAGAAGTGAAAAAAAAATTTCATGTCAAATGCAAAAATGGATGCTGGGACATGAATCAGGGTGGAATTTCGTACTTAAAAATGTTATTGCTTGCCGTTTTAAAAAATTGAGTGTTTTTGGTCTCCGAGGAAAAAATGCGTGATGCCGGGGTCAGAAAAAATGGTGCCCAGAAGTGAAAAAAATTTTTTCATGTCAAATGCAAAAACGGATGCTGGGACATGAATCAGGGTGGAATTTCGTACTTAAAATGGTATTGCTTGCTGTTTTTAAAAATTGAGTGTTTTTGGTCCCCGAGGAAAAAAACCATGATGGCGCGGTCAGAAAAAGTGGTGCCCAGAAGCGAAAAAAATTTTTTCAAGTCAAATGCAAAAACAGATGCTGGGACATGAATCAGGGTGGAATTTCATACTTAAAATGGTATGGCTTGCTGTTTTTAAAAAATGAGTGTTTTTGGTCCCCGAGGAAAAATGCGTGATGCCAGGGTCAGAAAAAATGGTGCCCAAGAAGTGAAAAAAAAATTTTCATCTCAAATGCAAAAATGGATGCTAGGACATTAATCAGGGTGAAATTCCATACTTAAAAATGGTATTGCTTGCTGTTTTTAAAAATTGAGTGTTTTTGGTCCCCGAGGAAAAAATGCGTGATGCCGGGGTCAGAAAAAATGGTGCCCAGAAGTAAAAAAAAATTTTTCCTCTCAAAGGCAAAAACGGATGCTGGGACATGAATCAGGGTGGAATTTCATACTTAAAAATGGTATTGCTTGCTGTTTTTAAAAATTGAGTGTTTTTGGTCCCCGAGGAAAAAATGCGTGATGCCGGGGTCAGAAAAAATGGTGCCCAGAAGAGAAAATGGTCCCCGAGGAAAAAATGCGTGATGCCAGGGGTCAGAAAAAATGGTGCCCAGAAGTGAAATTTTTTTTTTCATCTCAAATGCAAAAACGGATGCTAGGACATTAATCAAGGTGAAATTCCATACTTAAAAATGGTATTGCTTGCTGGTTTAAAAATTGAGTGTTTTTGGTCCCCGAGGAAAAAATGCGTGATGGTCAGAAAAAGTGGTGCCCAGAAGCGAAAAAATTTTTTTCAAGTCAAATGCAAAAACAGATGCTGGGACATGAATCAGGGTGGAATTTCATACTTAAAATGGTATGGCTTGCTGTTTTTAAAAATTGAGTGTTTTTGGTCCCCGAGGAAAAAATTCGTGATGCCGGGGTCAGAAAAAATGGTGCCCAGAAGTTAAAAAAATTTTTTCATCTCAAATACAAAAACGGATGCTAGGACATTAATCAGGGTGAAATTCCATACTTAAAAATGGTATTGCTTGCTGTTTTTAAAAAATGAGTGTTTTTGGTCCCCGAGGAAAAAATGCGTGATGCCAGGGTCAGAAAAAATGGTGCCCAAGAAGTGAAAAAAAATTTTTCATCTCAAATGCAAAAATGGATGCTAGGACATTAATCAGGGTGAAATTCCATACTTAAAAATGGTATTGCTTGCTGTTTTTAAAAATTGAGTGTTTTTGGTCCCCGAGGAAAAAATGCATGATGCCAGGGTCAGAAAAAATGGTGCCCAAGAAGTGAAAAAAATTTTTTCATCTCAAATGCAAAAATGGATGCTAGGACATTAATCAGGGTGAAATTCCATACTTAAAAATGGTATTGCTTGCTGTTTTTAAAAATTGGGTATTTTTGCTCCCTGAGGAAAAAATGCGTGATGCCGGGGTCAGAAAAAATGGTGCCCAGAAGTGAAAAAAATTTTTTCATGTCAAATGCAAAAACGGATGCTGGGACATGAATCAGGGTGGAATTTCGTACTTAAAAATGGTATTGCTTGCTGTTTTTAATAATTGAGTGTTTTTTGTCCCAGAGGAAAATAACCGTGATGGCGCGGTCAGAAAAAGTGGTGCCCAGAAGCGAAAAAATTTTTTTCAAGTCAAATGCAAAAACAGATGCTGGGACATGAATCAGGGTGGAATTTCATACTTAAAATGGTATGGCTTGCTGTTTTTTAAAATTGAGTGTTTTTGGTCCCCGAGGAAAAAATTCGTGATTCCGGGGTCAGAAAAAATGGTGCCCAGAAGTTAAAAAAATTTTCATGTCAAATACAAAAACGGATGCTAGGACATTAATCAGGGTGAAATTCCATACTTAAAAATGGTATTGCTTGCTGTTTTTAAAAAATGAGTGTTTTTGGTCCCCGAGGAAAAAATGCGTGATGCCAGGGTCAGAAAAAATGGTGCCCAAGAAGTGAAAAAAAAATTTTCATCTCAAATGCAAAAATGGATGCTAGGACATTAATCAGGGTGAAATTCCATACTTAAAAATGGTATTGCTTGCTGTTTTTAAAAATTGAGTGTTTTTGGTCCCCGAGGAAAAAATGCGTGATGCTGGGGTCAGAAAAGATGGTGCCCAGAAGTGAAAAAAAAATTTTCATCTCAAATGCAAAAATGGATGCTGGGACATGAATCAGGGTGGAATTTCATACTTAAAATGGTATGGCTTGCTGTTTTTAAAAATTGAGTGTTTTTGGTCCCCGAGGAAAAAATTCGTGATGCCGGGGTCAGAAAAAATGGTGCCCAGAAGTGAAAATTTTTTTTTCATCTCAAATGCAAAAACGGATGCTAGGACATTAATCAGGGTGAAATTCCATACTTAAAAATGGTATTGCTTTCTGTTTTTAAAAAATGAGTGTTTTTGGTCCCCGAGGAAAAAATGCGTGATGCTGGGGTCCGAAAAAATGGTGCCCAGAAGTGAAAAAAATTTTTTCATCTCAAATGCAAAAACGGATGCTGGGACATGAATCAGGGTGGAATTTCGTACTTAAAAATGTTATTGCTTGCTGTTTTAAAAAATTGAGTGTTTTTGGTCCCCGAGGAAAAAATGCGTGATGCCGGGGTCAGAAAAAATGGTGCCCAGAAGTGAAAAAAATTTTTTCATCTCAAATGCAAAAACGGATGCTGGGACATGAATCAGGGTGGAATTTCGTACTTAAAATGGTATTGCTTGCTGTTTTTAAAAATTGAGTGTTTTTGGTCCCCGAGGAAAAAAACCGTGATGGCGCGGTCAGAAAAAGTGGTGCCCAGAAGCGAAAAAAATTTTTTCAAGTCAAATGCAAAAGCAGATGCTGGGACATGAATCTGGGTGGAATTTCATACTTAAAATGGTATGGCTTGCTGTTTTTAAAAATTGAGTGTTTTTGGTCCCCGAGGAAAAAATTCGTGATGCCGGGGTCAGAAAAAATGGTGCCCAGAAGTGAAAATTTTTTTTCATCTCAAATGCAAAAACGGATGCTAGGACATTAATCAGGGTGAAATTCCAAACTTAAAAATGGTATTGCTTGCTGGTTTTAAAAATTGAGTGTTTTGGGTTCCTGAGGAAAAAAACCGTGATGCCAGGGTCAGAAAAAATGGTGCCCAAGAAGTGAAAAAAATTTTTTCATCTCAAATGCAAAAACGGATGCTGGGACATGAATCAGGGTGGAATTTCATACTTAAAATGGTATGGCTTGCTGTTTTTAAAAATTGAGTGTTTTTGGTCCCCGAGGAAAAAATTCGTGATGCCGGGGTCAGAAAAAATGGTGCCCGGAAGTGAAAATTTTTTTTTCATCTCAAATGCAAAAACGGATGCTAGGACATTAATCAGGGTGAAATTCCAAACTTAAAAATGGTATTGCTTGCTGGTTTTAAAAATTGAGTGTTTTTGGTCCCCGAGGAAAAAAATGCGTGATGCCGGGGTCAGAAAAAATGGTGCCCAGAAGTAAAAAAAAAATTTTCCTCTCAAAGGCAAAAACGGATGCTGGGACATGAATCAGGGTGGAATTTCATACTTAAAAATGGTATTGCTTGCTGTTTTTAAAAATTGAGTGTTTTTGGTCCCCGAGGAAAAAATGTGTGATGCCGGGGTCAGAAAAAATAGTGCCCAGAAGTGAAAAAAAAATTTTCATCTCAAATGCAAAAACAGATGCTGGGACATGAATCAGGGTGGAATTTCGTACTTAAAAATGGTATTGCTTGCTGTTTTTAAAAATTGAGTGTTTTTTGTCCCAGAGGAAAATAACCGTGATGGCGCGGTCAGAAAAAGTGGTGCCCAGAAGCAAAAAAATTTTTTTCAAGTCAAATGCAAAAACAGATGCTGGGACATGAATCAGGGTGGAATTTCATACTTAAAATGGTATGGCTTGCTGTTTTTAAAAATTGAGTGTTTTTGGTCACTGAGGAAAAAATTCGTGATGCCGGGGTCAGAAAAAATGGTGCCCAGAAGTGAAAATTTTTTTTTCATCTCAAATGCAAAAACGAATGCTAGGACATTAATCAGGGTGAAATTCCATACTTAAAAATGGTATTGCTTGCTGTTTTTAAAAAATGAGTGTTTTTGGTCCCCGAGGAAAAAATGTGTGATGCCAGGGTCAGAAAAAATGGTGCCCAAGAAGTGAAAAAAATTTTTTCATCTCAAATGCAAAAATGGATGCTAGGACATTAATCAGGGTGAAATTCCATACTTAAAAATGGTATTGCTTGCTGTTTTTAAAAATTGAGTGTTTTTGGTCCCCGAGGAAAAAATGCGTGATGCTGGGGTCAGAAAAAATGGTGCCCAGAAGTGAAAAAAAAAATTTCATCTCAAATGCAAAAATGGATGCTGGGACATGAATCAGGGTGGAATTTCATACTTAAAAATGGTATTGCTTGCTGTTTTTAAAAATTGAGTGTTTTTGGTCCCCGAGGAAAAAATGCGCGATGCCGAGGTCAGAAAAAATGGTGCCCAGAAGTAAAAAAAAATTTTTCCTCTCAAAGGCAAAAACGGATGCTGGGACATGAATCAGGGTGGAATTTCATACTTAAAAATGCTATTGCTTGCTGTTTTTAAAAATTGAGTGTTTTGGTCCCCGAGGAAAAAATGCGTGATGCCGGGGTCAGAAAAAATGGTGCCCAGAAGTGAAAAAAAAATTTTCATCTCAAATGCAAAAATGGATGCTGGGACATGAATCAGGGTGGAATTTCATACTTAAAAATGGTATTGCTTGCTGTTTTTAAAAATTGAGTGTTTTTGGTCCCCGAGGAAAAAATGCGTGATGCCGGGGTCAGAAAAAATGGTGCCCAGAAGTAAAAAAAAAATTTTCCTCTCAAAGGCAAAAACGGATGCTGGGACATGAATCAGGGTGGAATTTCATACTTAAAAATGGTATTGCTTGCTGTTTTTAAAAATTGAGTGTTTTTGGTCCCCGAGGAAAAAATGCGTGATGCCGGGGTCAGAAAAAATGGTGCCCATAAGAGAAAATGGTCCCCGAGGAAAAAATGCGTGATGCCAGGGGTCAGAAAAAATAGTGCCCAGAAGTGAAAAAAAATTTTTCATCTCAAATGCAAAAACAGATGCTGGGACATGAATCAGGGTGGAATTTCATTCTTAAAAATGGTATTGCTTGCTGTTTTTAAAAATTGAGTGTTTTTGGTCCCCGAGGAAAAAATGCGTGATGGTCAGAAAAAATGGTGCCCAGAAGTGAAAAAAATTTTTTCATCTCAAATGCAAAAACGGATGCTGGGACATGAATTAGGGTGGAATTTCATTCTTAAAAATGGTATTGCTTGCTGTTTTTAAAAATTGAGTGTTTTTGGTCCCCGAGGAAAAAATGCGTGATGCCAGGGTCAGAAAAAATGGTGCCCAAGAAGTGAAAAAATTTTTTTCATATCAAATGCAAAAATGGATGCTAGGACATTAATCAGGGTGAAATTCCATACTTAAAAATGGTATTGCTTGCTGTTTTTAAAAATTGGGTATTTTTGCTCCGTGAGGAAAAAATGCGTGATGCCGGGGTCAGAAAAAATGGTGCCCAGAAGTGAAAAAAAAATTTCATATCAAATGCAAAAATGGATGCTGGGACATGAATCAGGGTGGAATTTCGTACTTAAAAATGTTATTGCTTGCTGTTTTAAAAAATTGAGTGTTTTTGGTTCCTGAGGAAAAAATGCGTGATGCCGGGGTGAGAAAAAATGGTGCCCAGAAGTGAAAAAAAAATTTCATATCAAATGCAAAAATGGATGCTGGGACATGAATCAGGGTGGAATTTCGTACTTAAAAATGTTATTGCTTGCTGTTTTAAAAAATTGAGTGTTTTTGGTCCCCGAGGAAAAAATGCGTGATGCCGGGGTCAGAAAAAATGGTGCCCAGAAGTGAAAAAAATTTTTCATGTCAAATGCAAAAACGGATGCTGGGACATGAATCAGGGTGGAATTTCGTACTTAAAATGGTATTGCTTGCTGTTTTTAAAAATTGAGTGTTTTTGGTCCCCGAGGAAAAAAACCGTGATGGCGCGGTCAGAAAAAGTGGTGCCCAGAAGCGAAAAAAAATTTTTCAAGTCAAATGCAAAAGCAGATGCTGGGACATGAATCAGGGTGGAATTTCATACTTAAAATGGTATGGCTTGCTGTTTTTAAAAATTGAGTGTTTTTGGTCCCCGAGGAAAAAATTCGTGATGCCGGGGTCAGAAAAAATGGTGCCCAGAAGTGAAAATTTTTTTTCCATCTCAAATGCAAAAACGGATGCTAGGACATTAATCAGGGTGAAATTCCATACTTAAAAATGGTATTGCTTGCTGGTTTTAAAAATTGAGTGTTTTTGGTTCCTGAGGAAAAAATGCGTGATGGTCAGAAAAAATGGTGCCCAGAAGTGAAAAAATTTTTTTCATCTCAAATGCAAAAACGGATGCTGGGACATGAATCAGGGTGGAATTTCGTACTTAAAATGGTATTGCTTGCTGTTTTTAAAAATTGAGTGTTTTTGGTCCCCGAGGAAAAAAACCGTGATGGCGCGGTCAGAAAAAGTGGTGCCCAGAAGCGAAAAAATTTTTTTCAAGTCAAATGCAAAAGCAGATGCTGGGACATGAATCAGGGTGGAATTTCATACTTAAAATGGTATGGCTTGCTGTTTTTAAAAATTGAGTGTTTTTGGTCCCCGAGGAAAAAATTCGTGATGCCAGGGTCAGAAAAAATGGTGCCCAGAAGTGAAAATTTTTTTTCCATCTCAAATGCAAAAACGGATGCTAGGACATTAATCAGGGTGAAATTCCATACTTAAAAATGGTATTGCTTGCTGGTTTTAAAAATTGAGTGTTTTTGGTTCCTGAGGAAAAAATGCGTGATGGTCAGAAAAAATGGTGCCCAGAAGTGAAAAAAAATTTTTCATCTCAAATGCAAAAACGGATGCTGGGACATGAATTAGGGTGGAATTTCATTCTTAAAAATGGTATTGCTTGCTGTTTTTAAAAATTGAGTGTTTTTGGTCCCCGAGGAAAAAATGCGTGATGCCAGGGTCAGAAAAAATGGTGCCCAAGAAGTGAAAAATTTTTTTTCATATCAAATGCAAAAATGGATGCTAGGACATTAATCAGGGTGAAATTCCATACTTAAAAATGGTATTGCTTGCTGTTTTTAAAAATTGGGTATTTTTGCTCCGTGAGGAAAAAATGCGTGATGCCGGGGTCAGAAAAAATGGTGCCCAGAAGTGAAAAAAAAATTTTCATGTCAAATGCAAAAACAGATGCTGGGACATGAATCAGGGTGGAATTTCGTACTTAAAAATGGTAGTGCTTGCTGTTTTTAAAAATTGAGTGTTTTTTGTCCCAGAGGAAAATAACCGTGATGGCGCGGTCAGAAAAAGTGGTGCCCAGAAGCGAAAAAATTTTTTTCAAGTCAAATGCAAAAACAGATGCTGGGACATGAATCAGGGTGGAATTTCATACTTAAAATGGTATGGCTTGCTGTTTTTAAAAATTGAGTGTTTTTGGTCCCCGAGGAAAAAATTAGTGATGCCGGGGTCAGAAAAAATGGTGCCCAGAAGTGAAAATTTTTTTTTCATCTCAAATACAAAAACGGATGCTAGGACATTAATCAGGGTGAAATTCCATACTTAAAAATGGTATTGCTTGCTGTTTTTAAAAAATGAGTGTTTTTGGTCCCCAAGGAAAAAATGCGTGATGCCAGGGTCAGAAAAAATGGTGCCCAAGAAGTGAAAAAAAATTTTTCATCTCAAATGCAAAAATGGATGCTAGGACATTAATCAGGGTGAAATTCAATACTTAAAAATGGTATTGCTTGCTGTTTTTAAAAATTGAGTGTTTTTGGTCCCCGAGGAAAAAATGCGTGATGCTGGGGTCAGAAAAAATGGTGCCCAGAAGTGAAAAAAAAATTTTCATGTCAAATGCAAAAATGGATGCTGGGACATGAATCAGGGTGGAATTTCATACTTAAAAATGGTATTGCTTGCTGTTTTTAAAAATTGAGTGTTTTTGGTCCCCGAGGAAAAAATGCGTGATGCCGGGGTCAGAAAAAATGGTGCCCAGAAGTTAAAAAAAAATTTTCCTCTCAAAGGCAAAAACGGATGCTGGGACATGAATCAGGGTGGAATTTCATACTTAAAAATGGTATTGCTTGCTGTTTTTAAAAATTGAGTGTTTTTGGTCCCCGAGGAAAAAATGCGTGATGCCGGGGTCAGAAAAAATGGTGCCCAGAAGTTAAAAAAAAATTTTCCTCTCAAAGGCAAAAACGGATGCTGGGACATGAATCAGGGTGGAATTTCATACTTAAAAATGGTATTGCTTGCTGTTTTTAAAAATTGAGTGTTTTTGGTCCCCGAGGAAAAAATGAGTGATGCCGGGGTCAGAAAAAATAGTGCCCAGAAGTGAAAAAAAAAATTTCATCTCAAATGCAAAAACAGATGCTGGGACATGAATCAGGGTGGAATTTCGTACTTAAAAATGGTATTGCTTGCTGTTTTTAAAAATTGAGTGTTTTTTGTCCCAGAGGAAAATAACCGTGATGGCGCGGTCAGAAAAAGTGGTGCCCAGAAGCGAAAAATTTTTTTTCAAGTCAAATGCAAAAACAGATGCTGGGACATGAATCAGGGTGGAATTTCATACTTAAAATGGTATGGCTTGCTGTTTTTAAAAATTGAGTGTTTTTGGTCCCCGAGGAAAAAATTCGTGATGCCAGGGTCAGAAAAAATGGTGCCCAAGAAGTGAAAAAAAATTTTTCATCTCAAATGCAAAAATGGATGCTAGGACATGAATCAGGGTGAAATTCCATACTTAAAAATGGTATTGCTTGCTGTTTTTAAAAATTAAGTGTTTTTGGTCCCCGAGGAAAAAATGCGTGATGCCAGGGGTCAGAAAAAATGGTGCCCAGAGGTGAAAAAAAAATTTTCATCTCAAATGCAAAAATGGATGCTGGGACATGAATCAGGGTGGAATTTCATACTTAAAAATGGTATTGCTTGCTGTTTTTAAAAATTGAGTGTTTTTGGTCCCCGAGGAAAAAATGCGTGATGCCGGGGTCAGAAAAAATGGTGCCCAGAAGTAAAAAAAAAATTTTCCTCTCAAAGGCAAAAACGGATGCTGGGACATGAATCAGGGTGGAATTTCATACTTAAAAATGGTATTGCTTGCTGTTTTTAAAAATTGAGTGTTTTTGGTCCCCGAGGAAAAAATGCGTGATGCCGGGGTCAGAAAAAATGGTGCCCAGAAGAGAAAATGGTCCCCGAGGAAAAAATGCGTGATGCCAGGGGTCAGAAAAAATGGTGCCCAGAAGTGAAAAAAAAATTTTCATCTCAAATGCAAAAACAGATGCTGGGACATGAATCATTGTGGAATTTCATTCTTAAAAATGGTATTGCTTGCTGTTTTTAAAAATTGAGTGTTTTTGGTCCCCGAGGAAAAAATGCGTGATGCCGGGGTCAGAAAAAATAGTGCCCAGAAGTGAAAAAAAATTTTTCATCTCAAATGCAAAAACAGATGCTGGGACATGAATCAGGGTGGAATTTCATTCTTAAAAATGGTATTGCTTGCTGGTTTTAAAAATTGAGTGTTTTTGGTTCCTGAGGAAAAAATGCGTGATGCCGGGGTGAGAAAAAATGGTGCCCAGAAGTGAAAAAAAAATTTCATGTCAAATGCAAAAATTGATGCTGGGACATGAATCAGGGTGGAATTTCGTACTTAAAAATGTTATTGCTTGTTGTTTTAAAAAATTGAGTGTTTTTGGTCCCCGAGGAAAAAATGCGTGATGCCGGGGTCAGAAAAAATGGTGCCCAGAAGTGAAAAAATTTTTTTCATGTCAAATGCAAAAACAGATGCTGGGACATGAATCAGGGTGGAATTTCGTACTTAAAATGGTATTGCTTGCTGTTTTTAAAAATTGAGTGTTTTTGGTCCCCGAGGAAAAAAACCGTGATGGCGCGGTCAGAAAAAGTGGTGCCCAGAAGCGAAAAAAATTTTTTCAAGTCAAATGCAAAAGCAGATGCTGGGACATGAATCAGGGTGGAATTTCATACTTAAAATGGTATGGCTTGCTGTTTTTAAAAATTGAGTGTTTTTGGTCCCCGAGGAAAAAATTCGTGATGCCGGGGTCAGAAAAAATGGTGCCCAGAAGTGAAAATTTTTTTTTCATCTCAAATGCAAAAATGGATGCTAGGACATTAATCAGGGTGAAATTCCATACTTAAAAATGGTATTGCTTGCTGGTTTTAAAAATTGAGTGTTTTTGGTTCCTTAGGAAAAAATGCGTGATGGTCAGAAAAAATGGTGCCCAGAAGTGAAAAAAAAATTTTCATCTCAAATGCAAAAACGGATGCTGGGACATGAATTAGGGTGGAATTTCATTCTTAAAAATGGTATTGCTTGCTGTTTTTAAAAATTGAGTGTTTTTGGTCCCCGAGGAAAAAATGCGTGATGCCAGGGTCAGAAAAAATGGTGCCCAAGAAATGAAAAAAATTTTTTCATCTCAAATGCAAAAATGGATGCTAGGACATTAATCAGGGTGAAATTCCATACTTAAAAATGGTATTGCTTGCTGTTTTTAAAAATTGGGTATTTTTGCTCCCTGAGGAAAAAATGCGTGATGCCGGGGTCAGAAAAAATGGTGCCCAGAAGTGAAAAATAAATTTTCATGTCAAATGCAAAAACGGATGCTGGGACATGAATCAGGGTGGAATTTCGTACTTAAAAATGGTATTGCTTGCTGTTTTTAAAAATTGAGTGTTTTTTGTCCCAGTGGAAAATAACCGTAATGCCGCGGTCAGAAAAAATGGTGCCCAGAAGCGAAAAAATTTTTTTCAAGTCAAATGCAAAAACGGATGCTGGGACATGAATCAGGGTGGAATTTCATACTTAAAAATGGTATTGCTTGCTGTTTTTAAAAATTGAGTGTTTTTGGTCCCCGAGGAAAAAATGCTTGATGGTGAGAAAAAATGGTGCCAGGAAGTGAAAAAAAATTTTTCATCTGAAATGCAAAAACGGATGCTGGGACATGAATCAGGGTGGAATTTCATTCTTAAAAATGGTATTGCTTGCTGTTTTTAAAAAATGAGTGTTTTTGGCCCCCGAGGAAAAAATGCGTGATGCCAGGGTGAGAAAAAATGGTGCCCAAGAAGTGAAAAAAAATTTTTCATCTCAAATGCAAAAATGGATGCTAGGACATTAATCAGGGTGAAATTCCATACTTAAAAATGGTATTGCTTGCTTTTTTAAAAAATTGAGTGTTTTTGGTCCCCGAGGAAAAAAACCGTGATGGCGCGGTCAGAAAAAGTGGTGCCCAGAAGCGAAAAAAATTTTTTCAAGTCAAATGTAAAAGCAGATGCTGGGACATGAATAAGCATGGAATTTCATACTTAAAATGGTATGGCTTGCTGTTTTTAAAAATTGAGTGTTTTTGGTCCCCGAGGAAAAAATTCGTGATGCCGGGGTCAGAAAAAATGGTGCCCAGAAGTGAAAATTTTTTTTTCATCTCAAATGCAAAAACGGATGCTAGGACATTAATCAGGGTGAAATTCCATACTTAAAAATGGTATTGCTTGCTGGTTTTAAAAATTGAGTGTTTTTTGTCCCAGAGGAAAAAATGCGTGATGCCGGGGTCAGAAAAAATGGTGCCCCAGAATTGAAAAAGAAATTTTCATCTCAAATGCAAAAACGGATGCTAGGACATTAATCAGGGTGAAATTCCATACTTAAAAATGGTATTGCTTGCTGGTTTTAAAAATTGAGTGTTTTTGGTTCCTTAGGAAAAAATGCGTGATGGTCAGAAAAAATGGTGCCCAGAAGTGAAAAAATTTTTTTCATCTCAAATGCAAAAACGGATGCTGGGACATGAATTAGGGTGGAATTTCATTCTTAAAAATGGTATTGCTTGCTGTTTTTAAAAATTGAGTGTTTTTGGTCCCCGAGGAAAAAATGCGTGATGCCAGGGTCAGAAAAAATGGTGCCCAAGAAATGAAAAAAAAATTTTCATCTCAAATGCAAAAATGGATGCTAGGACATTAATCAGGGTGAAATTCCATACTTAAAAATGGTATTGCTTGCTGTTTTTAAAAATTGGGTATTTTTGCTCCCTGAGGAAAAAATGCGTGATGCCGGGGTCAGAAAAAATGGTGCCCAGAAGTGAAAAAAAAATTTTCATGTCAAATGCAAAAACGGATGCTGGGACATGAATCAGGGTGGAATTTCGTACTTAAAAATGGTATTGCTTGCTGTTTTTAAAAATTGAGTGTTTTTTGTCCCAGAGGAAAATAACCGTGATGCCGCGGTCAGAAAAAATGGTGCCCAGAAGCAAAAAATTTTTTTTCAAGTCAAATGCAAAAACGGATGCTGGGACATGAATCAGGGTGGAATTTC
This sequence comes from Diadophis punctatus similis, assembly GCA_023053685.1. Taxonomy (NCBI): domain Eukaryota; kingdom Metazoa; phylum Chordata; class Lepidosauria; order Squamata; family Dipsadidae; genus Diadophis; species Diadophis punctatus. The sequence goes on from JALIGW010000002.1 coordinate 121,773,914, forward strand.
ATACTTAAAATGGTATTGCTTGCTGTTTTTAAAAATTGAGTGTTTTTGGTCCCCGAGGAAAAAATGCGTGATGCCGGGGTCAGAAAAAATGGTGCCCAGAAGTGAAAATTTTTTTTTCATCTCAAATGCAAAAACGGATGCTAGGACATTAATCAGGGTGAAATTCCATACTTAAAAATGGTATTGCTTTCTGTTTTTAAAAATTGAGTGTTTTTGGTCCCTGAAGAAAAAAACCGTGATGCCGCGGTCAGAAAAAATTGTGCCCAAAAGCGAAAAAAAAAATTCCAAGTCAAATGCAAAAATGGATGCTGGGACATGAATCAGGGTGGAATTTCATACTTAAAAATGGTATTGCTTGCTGTTTTTAAAAATTGAGAGTTTTTGGCCCCCGAGGAAAAAATGCGTGATGCCAGGGTCAGAAAAAATGGTGCCCAGAGGTGAAAAAATTTTTTTCATCTCAAATGCAAAAACGGATGCTAGGACATTAATCAGGGTGAAATTCCATACTTAAAAATGGTATTGCTTGCTGGTTTTAAAAATTGAGTGTTTTTTGTCCCAGAGGAAAAAATGCGTGATGCCGGGGTCAGAAAAAATGGTGCCCCAGAATTGAAAAAAAAATTTTCATCTCAAATGCAAAAACGGATGCTAGGACATTAATCAGGGTGAAATTCCATACTTAAAAATGGTATTGCTTGCTGGTTTTAAAAATTGAGTGTTTTTGGTTCCTGAGGAAAAAATGCGTGATGGTCAGAAAAAATGGTGCCAGGAAGTGAAAAAAATTTTTTCATCTGAAATGCAAAAACGGATGCTGGGACATGAATCAGGGTGGAATTTCATTCTTAAAAATGGTATTGCTTGCTGTTTTTAAAAAATGAGTGTTTTTGGCCCCCGAGGAAAAAATGTGTGATGCCAGGGTGAGAAAAAATGGTGCCCAAGAAGTGAAAAAAATTTTTTCATCTCAAATGCAAAAATGGATGCTAGGACATTAATCAGGGTGAAATTCCATACTTAAAAATGGTATTGCTTGCTGGTTTTAAAAATTGAGTGTTTTTGGTTCCTTAGGAAAAAATGCGTGATGGTCAGAAAAAATGGTGCCCAGAAGTGAAAAAAATTTTTTCATCTCAAATGCAAGAATGGATGCTAGGACATTAATCAGGGTGAAATTCCATACTTAAAAATGGTATTGCTTGCTGGTTTTAAAAATTGAGTGCTTTTGGTTCCTGAGGAAAAAATGCGTGATGGTCAGAAAAAATGGTGCCCAGAAGCGAAAAAATTGTTTTCATCTCAAATGCAAAAACGGATGCTAGGACATGAATCAGGGTGAAATTCCATACTTAAAAATGGTATTGCTTGCTGTTTTTAAAAATTGAGTGTTTTTGGTCCCCGAAGAAAAAAACCGTGATGCCGCGGTCAGAAAAAATTGTGCCCAAAAGCGAAAAAAAAATTTCCAAGTCAAATGCAAAAACGGATGCTGGGACATGAATCAGGGTGGAATTTCATACTTAAAAATGGTATTGCTTGCTGTTTTAAAAAATTGAGTGTTTTTGGTCCCCGAGGAAAAAATTCGTGATGCCGGGGTCAGAAAAAATGGTGCCCAGAAGTGAAAATTTTTTTTTCATCTCAAATGCAAAAACGGATGCTAGGACATTAATCAGGGTGAAATTCCATACTTAAAAATGGTATTGCTTGCTGGTTTTAAAAATTGAGTGTTTTTTGTCCCAGAGGAAAAAATGCGTGATGCCGGGGTCAGAAAAAATGGTGCCCCAGAATTGAAAAAAAATTTTTCATCTCAAATGCAAAAACGGATGCTAGGACATTAATCAGGGTGAAATTCCATACTTAAAAATGGTATTGCTTGCTGTTTTTAAAAATTGAGTGTTTTTGGTTCCTTAGGAAAAAATGCGTGATGGTCAGAAAAAATGGTGCCCAGAAGTGAAAAAAATTTTTTCATCTCAAATGCAAAAACGGATGCTGGGACATGAATTAGGGTGGAATTTCATTCTTAAAAATGGTATTGCTTGCTGTTTTTAAAAATTGAGTGTTTTTGGTCCCCGAGGAAAAAATGCGTGATGCCAGGGTCAGAAAAAATGGTGCCCAAGAAATGAAAAAAAAATTTTCATCTCAAATGCAAAAATGGATGCTAGGACATTAATCAGGGTGAAATTCCATACTTAAAAATGGTATTGCTTGCTGTTTTTAAAAATTGGGTATTTTTGCTCCCTGAGGAAAAAATGCGTGATGCCGGGGTCAGAAAAAATGGTGCCCAGAAGTGAAAAAAAATTTTTCATGTCAAATGCAAAAACGGATGCTGGGACATGAATCAGGGTGGAATTTCGTACTTAAAAATGGTATTGCTTGCTGTTTTTAAAAATTGAGTGTTTTTGGTCCCTGAAGAAAAAAACCGTGATGCCGCGGTCAGAAAAAATTGTGCCCAAAAGCGAAAAAAAAAATTCCAAGTCAAATGCAAAAATGGATGCTGGGACATGAATCAGGGTGGAATTTCATACTTAAAAATGGTATTGCTTGCTGTTTTTAAAAATTGAGAGTTTTTGGCCCCCGAGGAAAAAATGCGTGATGCCAGGGTCAGAAAAAATGGTGCCCAGAGGTGAAAAAATTTTTTTCATCTCAAATGCAAAAACGGATGCTAGGACATTAATCAGGGTGAAATTCCATACTTAAAAATGGTATTGCTTGCTGGTTTTAAAAATTGAGTGTTTTTTGTCCCAGAGGAAAAAATGCGTGATGCCGGGGTCAGAAAAAATGGTGCCCCAGAATTGAAAAAAAAATTTTCATCTCAAATGCAAAAACGGATGCTAGGACATTAATCAGGGTGAAATTCCATACTTAAAAATGGTATTGCTTGCTGGTTTTAAAAATTGAGTGTTTTTGGTTCCTGAGGAAAAAATGCGTGATGGTCAGAAAAAATGGTGCCAGGAAGTGAAAAAAATTTTTTCATCTGAAATGCAAAAACGGATGCTGGGACATGAATCAGGGTGGAATTTCATTCTTAAAAATGGTATTGCTTGCTGTTTTTAAAAAATGAGTGTTTTTGGCCCCCGAGGAAAAAATGTGTGATGCCAGGGTGAGAAAAAATGGTGCCCAAGAAGTGAAAAAAATTTTTTCATCTCAAATGCAAAAATGGATGCTAGGACATTAATCAGGGTGAAATTCCATACTTAAAAATGGTATTGCTTGCTGGTTTTAAAAATTGAGTGTTTTTGGTTCCTTAGGAAAAAATGCGTGATGGTCAGAAAAAATGGTGCCCAGAAGTGAAAAAATTTTTTTCATCTCAAATGCAAGAATGGATGCTGGGACATTAATCAGGGTGAAATTCCATACTTAAAAATGGTATTGCTTGCTGGTTTTAAAAATTGAGTGTTTTTGGTTCCTTAGGAAAAAATGCGTGATGGTCAGAAAAAATGGTGCCCAGAAGTGAAAAAATTTTTTTCATCTCAAATGCAAAAACGGATGCTGGGACATGAATTAGGGTGAAATTCCATACTTAAAAATGGTATTGCTTGCTGTTTTTAAAAATTGAGTGTTTTTGGTCCCCGAGGAAAAAAACCGTGATGCCGCGGTCAGAAAAAGTGGTGCCCAGAAGCGAAAAAAATTTTTTCAAGTCAAATGCAAAAACAGATGCCCGGACATGAATCAGGGTGGAATTTCATTCTTAAAAATGGTATTGCTTGCTGTTTTTAAAAAATGAGTGTTTTTGGCCCCCGAGGAAAAAATGCGTGATGCCAGGGTCAGAAAAAATGGTGCCCAAGAAGTGAAAAAAATTTTTTCATCTCAAATGCAAAAATGGATGCTAGGACATTAATCAGGGTGAAATTCCATACTTAAAAATGGTATTGCTTGCTGTTTTTAAAAATTGGGTATTTTTGCTCCCTGAGGAAAAAATGCGTGATGCCGGGATCAGAAAAAATGGTGCCCAGAAGTGAAAAAAAAATTTTCATGTCAAATGCAAAAACGGATGCTGGGACATGAATCAGGGTGGAATTTCGTACTTAAAAATGGTATTGCTTGCTGTTTTTAAAAATTGAGTGTTTTTTGTCCCAGAGGAAAATAACCGTGATGCCGCGGTCAGAAAAAATGGTGCCCAGAAGCGAAAAAATTTTTTTCAAGTCAAATGCAAAAACGGATGCTGGGACATGAATCAGGGTGGAATTTCATACTTAAAATGGTATTGCTTGCTGTTTTTAAAAATTGAGTGTTTTTGGTCCCCGAGGAAAAAATGCGTGATGCCGGGGTCAGAAAAAATGGTGCCCAGAAGTGAAAAAAAATTTTTCATCTCAAATGCAAAAACGGATGCTAGGATGTTAATCAGGGTGAAATTCCATACTTAAAAATGGTATTGCTTGCTGGTTTTAAAAATTGAGTGTTTTTGGTTCCTGAGGAAAAAATGCGTGATGCCGGGGTCAGAAAAAATGGTGCCCAGAAGTGAAATTTTTTTTTCATCTCAAATGCAAAAATGGATGCTAGGACATTAATCAGGGTGAAATTCCATACTTAAAAATGGTATTGCTTGCTGGTTTTAAAAATTGAGTGTTTTTGGTTCCTGAGGAAAAAATGCGTGATGGTCAGAAAAAATGGTGCCAGGAAGTGAAAAAAATTTTTTCATCTGAAATGCAAAAACGGATGCTGGGACATGAATCAGGGTGGAATTTCATTCTTAAAAATGGTATTGCTTGCTGTTTTTAAAAAATGAGTGTTTTTGGCCCCCGAGGAAAAAATGTGTGATGCCAGGGTGAGAAAAAATGGTGCCCAAGAAGTGAAAAAATTTTTTTCATCTCAAATGCAAAAATGGATGCTAGGACATTAATCAGGGTGAAATTCCATACTTAAAAATGGTATTGCTTGCTGGTTTTAAAAATTGAGTGTTTTTGGTTCCTTAGGAAAAAATGCGTGATGGTCAGAAAAAATGGTGCCCAGAAGTGAAAAAAATTTTTTCATCTCAAATGCAAGAATGGATGCTAGGACATTAATCAGGGTGAAATTCCATACTTAAAAATGGTATTGCTTGCTGGTTTTAAAAATTGAGTGCTTTTGGTTCCTGAGGAAAAAATGCGTGATGGTCAGAAAAAATGGTGCCCAGAAGCGAAAAAATTTTTTTCATCTCAAATGCAAAAACGGATGCTAGGACATGAATCAGGGTGAAATTCCATACTTAAAAATGGTATTGCTTGCTGTTTTTAAAAATTGAGTGTTTTTGGTCCCCGAAGAAAAAAACCGTGATGCCGCGGTCAGAAAAAATTGTGCCCAAAAGCGAAAAAAAAATTTCCAAGTCAAATGCAAAAACGGATGCTGGGACATGAATCAGGGTGGAATTTCATACTTAAAAATGGTATTGCTTGCTGTTTTTAAAAATTGAGAGTTTTTGGCCCCCGAGGAAAAAATGTGTGATGCCAGGGTCAGAAAAAATGGTGCCCAGAAGTGAAAATTTTTTTTCATCTCAAATGCAAAAATGGATGCTAGGACATTAATCAGGGTGAAATTCCATACTTAAAAATGGTATTGCTTGCTGTTTTAAAAAATTGAGTGTTTTTGGTCCCCGAGGAAAAAAACCGTGATGCCGCGGTCAGAAAAAGTGGTGCCCAGAAGCGAAAAAATTTTTTTCAAGTCAAATGCAAAAACAGATGCTGGGACATGAATCAGGGTGGAATTTCATTCTTAAAAATGGTATTGCTTGCTGTTTTTAAAAAATGAGTGTTTTTGGCCCCCGAGGAAAAAATTCGTGATGCCGGGGTCAGAAAAAATGGTGCCCAGAAGTGAAAATTTTTTTTTCATCTCAAATGCAAAAACGGATGCTAGGACATTAATCAGGGTGAAATTCCATACTTAAAAATGGTATTGCTTGCTGGTTTTAAAAATTGAGTGTTTTTTGTCCCAGAGGAAAAAATGCGTGATGCCGGGGTCAGAAAAAATGGTGCCCCAGAATTGAAAAAAAAATTTTCATCTCAAATGCAAAAACGGATGCTAGGACATTAATCAGGGTGAAATTCCATACTTAAAAATGGTATTGCTTGCTGTTTTTAAAAATTGAGTGTTTTTGGTTCCTTAGGAAAAAATGCGTGATGGTCAGAAAAAATGGTGCCCAGAAGTGAAAAAAATTTTTTCATCTCAAATGCAAAAACGGATGCTGGGACATGAATTAGGGTGGAATTTCATTCTTAAAAATGGTATTGCTTGCTGTTTTTAAAAATTGAGTGTTTTTGGTCCCCGAGGAAAAAATGCGTGATGCCAGGGTCAGAAAAAATGGTGCCCAAGAAATGAAAAAAAAATTTTCATCTCAAATGCAAAAATGGATGCTAGGACATTAATCAGGGTGAAATTCCATACTTAAAAATGGTATTGCTTGCTGTTTTTAAAAATTGGGTATTTTTGCTCCCTGAGGAAAAAATGCGTGATGCCGGGGTCAGAAAAAATGGTGCCCAGAAGTGAAAAAAAAATTTTCATGTCAAATGCAAAAACGGATGCTGGGACATGAATCAGGGTGGAATTTCGTACTTAAAAATGGTATTGCTTGCTGTTTTTAAAAATTGAGTGTTTTTGGTCCCTGAAGAAAAAAACCGTGATGCCGCGGTCAGAAAAAATGGTGCCCAAAAGCGAAAAAAAAAATTCCAAGTCAAATGCAAAAACGGATGCTGGGACATGAATCAGGGTGGAATTTCATACTTAAAAATGGTATTGCTTGCTGTTTTTAAAAATTGAGAGTTTTTGGCCCCCGAGGAAAAAATGCGTGATGCCGGGGTCAGAAAAAATGGTGCCCAGAAGTGAAAAATTTTTTTTCATCTCAAATGCAAAAACGGATGCTAGGACATTAATCAGGGTGAAATTCCATACTTAAAAATGGTATTGCTTGCTGGTTTTAAAAATTGAGTGTTTTTTGTCCCAGAGGAAAAAATGCGTGATGCCGGGGTCAGAAAAAATGGTGCCCCAGAATTGAAAAAAAAATTTTCATCTCAAATGCAAAAACGGATGCTAGGACATTAATCAGGGTGAAATTCCATACTTAAAAATGGTATTGCTTGCTGGTTTTAAAAATTGAGTGTTTTTGGTTCCTGAGGAAAAAATGCGTGATGGTCAGAAAAAATGGTGCCAGGAAGTGAAAAAAATTTTTTCATCTGAAATGCAAAAACGGATGCTGGGACATGAATCAGGGTGGAATTTCATTCTTAAAAATGGTATTGCTTGCTGTTTTTAAAAAATGAGTGTTTTTGGCCCCCGAGGAAAAAATGTGTGATGCCAGGGTGAGAAAAAATGGTGCCCAAGAAGTGAAAAAAATTTTTTCATCTCAAATGCAAAAATGGATGCTAGGACATTAATCAGGGTGAAATTCCATACTTAAAAATGGTATTGCTTGCTGGTTTTAAAAATTGAGTGTTTTTGGTTCCTTAGGAAAAAATGCGTGATGGTCAGAAAAAATGGTGCCCAGAAGTGAAAAAAATTTTTTCATCTCAAATGCAAGAATGGATGCTAGGACATTAATCAGGGTGAAATTCCATACTTAAAAATGGTATTGCTTGCTGGTTTTAAAAATTGAGTGCTTTTGGTTCCTGAGGAAAAAATGCGTGATGGTCAGAAAAAATGGTGCCCAGAAGCGAAAAATTTTTTTTCATCTCAAATGCAAAAACGGATGCTAGGACATGAATCAGGGTGAAATTCCATACTTAAAAATGGTATTGCTTGCTGTTTTTAAAAATTGAGTGTTTTTGGTCCCCGAAGAAAAAAACCGTGATGCCGCGGTCAGAAAAAATTGTGCCCAAAAGCGAAAAAAAAATTTCCAAGTCAAATGCAAAAACGGATGCTGGGACATGAATCAGGGTGGAATTTCATACTTAAAAATGGTATTGCTTGCTGTTTTTAAAAATTGAGAGTTTTTGGCCCCCGAGGAAAAAATGTGTGATGCCAGGGTCAGAAAAAATGGTGCCCAGAAGTGAAAATTTTTTTTTCATCTCAAATGCAAAAACGGATGCTAGGACATTAATCAGGGTGAAATTCCATACTTAAAAATGGTATTGCTTGCTGGTTTTAAAAATTGAGTGTTTTTTGTCCCAGAGGAAAAAATGCGTGATGCCGGGGTCAGAAAAAATGGTGCCCCAGAATTGAAAAAAAAATTTTCATCTCAAATGCAAAAACGGATGCTAGGACATTAATCAGGGTGAAATTCCATACTTAAAAATGGTATTGCTTGCTGTTTTTAAAAATTGAGTGTTTTTGGTTCCTTAGGAAAAAATGCGTGATGGTCAGAAAAAATGGTGCCCAGTAGTGAAAAAAAATTTTTCATCTCAAATGCAAAAACGGATGCTGGGACATGAATTAGGGTGGAATTTCATTCTTAAAAATGGTATTGCTTGCTGTTTTTAAAAATTGAGTGTTTTTGGTCCCCGAGGAAAAAATGCGTGATGCCAGGGTCAGAAAAAATGGTGCCCAAGAAATGAAAAAAAAAATTTCATCTCAAATGCAAAAATGGATGCTAGGACATTAATCAGGGTGAAATTCCATACTTAAAAATGGTATTGCTTGCTGTTTTTAAAAATTGGGTATTTTTGCTCCCTGAGGAAAAAATGCGTGATGCCGGGGTCAGAAAAAATGGTGCCCAGAAGTGAAAAAAAAATTTTCATGTCAAATGCAAAAACGGATTCTGGGACATGAATCAGGGTGGAATTTCGTACTTAAAAATGGTATTGCTTGCTGTTTTTAAAAATTGAGTGTTTTTTGTCCCAGAGGAAAATAACCGTGATGCCGCGGTCAGAAAAAATGGTGCCCAGAAGCAAAAAATTTTTTTTCAAGTCAAATGCAAAAACGGATGCTGGGACATGAATCAGGGTGGAATTTCATACTTAAAATGGTATTGCTTGCTGTTTTTAAAAATTGAGTGTTTTTGGTCCCCGAGGAAAAAATGCGTGATGCCGGGGTCAGAAAAAATGGTGCCCAGAAGTGAAAATTTTTTTTTCATCTCAAATGCAAAAACGGATGCTAGGACATTAATCAGGGTGAAATTCCATACTTAAAAATGGTATTGCTTTCTGTTTTTAAAAATTGAGTGTTTTTGGTCCCTGAAGAAAAAAACCGTGATGCCGCGGTCAGAAAAAATTGTGCCCAAAAGCGAAAAAAAAAATTCCAAGTCAAATGCAAAAATGGATGCTGGGACATGAATCAGGGTGGAATTTCATACTTAAAAATGGTATTGCTTGCTGTTTTTAAAAATTGAGAGTTTTTGGCCCCCGAGGAAAAAATGCGTGATGCCAGGGTCAGAAAAAATGGTGCCCAGAGGTGAAAAAATTTTTTTCATCTCAAATGCAAAAACGGATGCTAGGACATTAATCAGGGTGAAATTCCATACTTAAAAATGGTATTGCTTGCTGGTTTTAAAAATTGAGTGTTTTTTGTCCCAGAGGAAAAAATGCGTGATGCCGGGGTCAGAAAAAATGGTGCCCCAGAATTGAAAAAAAAATTTTCATCTCAAATGCAAAAACGGATGCTAGGACATTAATCAGGGTGAAATTCCATACTTAAAAATGGTATTGCTTGCTGGTTTTAAAAATTGAGTGTTTTTGGTTCCTGAGGAAAAAATGCGTGATGGTCAGAAAAAATGGTGCCAGGAAGTGAAAAAAATTTTTTCATCTGAAATGCAAAAACGGATGCTGGGACATGAATCAGGGTGGAATTTCATTCTTAAAAATGGTATTGCTTGCTGTTTTTAAAAAATGAGTGTTTTTGGCCCCCGAGGAAAAAATGTGTGATGCCAGGGTGAGAAAAAATGGTGCCCAAGAAGTGAAAAAAATTTTTTCATCTCAAATGCAAAAATGGATGCTAGGACATTAATCAGGGTGAAATTCCATACTTAAAAATGGTATTGCTTGCTGGTTTTAAAAATTGAGTGTTTTTGGTTCCTTAGGAAAAAATGCGTGATGGTCAGAAAAAATGGTGCCCAGAAGTGAAAAAATTTTTTTCATCTCAAATGCAAGAATGGATGCTAGGACATTAATCAGGGTGAAATTCCATACTTAAAAATGGTATTGCTTGCTGGTTTTAAAAATTGAGTGTTTTTGGTTCCTTAGGAAAAAATGCGTGATGGTCAGAAAAAATGGTGCCCAGAAGTGAAAAAAATTTTTTCATCTCAAATGCAAAAACGGATGCTGGGACATGAATTAGGGTGGAATTTCATTCTTAAAAATGGTATTGCTTGCTGTTTTTAAAAATTGAGTGTTTTTGGTCCCCGAGGAAAAAATGAGTGATGCCAGGGTCAGAAAAAATGGTGCCCAAGAAATGAAAAAAATTTTTTCATCTCAAATGCAAAAATGGATGCTAGGACATTAATCAGGGTGAAATTCCATACTTAAAAATGGTATTGCTTGCTGTTTTTAAAAATTGGGTATTTTTGCTCCCTGAGGAAAAAATGCGTGATGCCGGGGTCAGAAAAAATGGTGCCCAGAAGTGAAAAAAAAATTTTCATGTCAAATGCAAAAACGGATGCTGGGACATGAATCAGTGTGGAATTTCGTACTTAAAAATGGTATTGCTTGCTGTTTTTAAAAATTGAGTGTTTTTTGTCCCAGAGGAAAATAACCGTGATGCCGCGGTCAGAAAAAATGGTGCCCAGAATCGAAAATTTTTTTTCAAGTCAAATGCAAAAACGGATGCTGGGACATGAATCAGGGTGGAATTTCATACTTAAAATGGTATTGCTTGCTGGTTCTAAAAATTGAGTGTTTTTGGTTCCTGAGGAAAAAATGCGTGATGGTCAGAAAAAATGGTGCCAGGAAGTGAAAAATTTTTTTTCATCTGAAATGCAAAAATGGATGCTAGGACATTAATCAGGGTGAAATTCCATACTTAAAAATGGTATTGCTTGCTGTTTTAAAAAATTGAGTGTTTTTGGTCCCCGAGGAAAAAAACCGGGATGCCGCGGTCAGAAAAAGTGGTGCCCAGAAGCGAAAAATTTTTTTTCAAGTCAAATGCAAAAACGGATGCTGGGACATGAATCAGGGTGGAATTTCATACTTAAAAATGGTATTGCTTGCTGTTTTTAAAAATTGAGTGTTTTTGGTCCCCGAGGAAAAAATGCTTGATGGTGAGAAAAAATGGTGCCAGGAAGTGAAAAAAAATTTTTCATCTGAAATGCAAAAACGGATGCTGGGACATGAATCAGGGTGGAATTTCATTCTTAAAAATGGTATTGCTTGCTGTTTTTAAAAAATGAGTGTTTTTGGCCCCCGAGGAAAAAATGCGTGATGCCAGGGTGAGAAAAAATGGTGCCCAAGAAGTGAAAAAAATTTTTTCATCTCAAATGCAAAAATGGATGCTAGGACATTAATCAGGGTGAAATTCCATACTTAAAAATGGTATTGCTTGCTTTTTTAAAAAATTGAGTGTTTTTGGTCCCCGAGGAAAAAAACCGTGATGGCGCGGTCAGAAAAAGTGGTGCCCAGAAGCGAAAAAAATTTTTTCAAGTCAAATGTAAAAGCAGATGCTGGGACATGAATCAGGGTGGAATTTCATACTTAAAATGGTATTGCTTGCTGTTTTTAAAAATTGAGTGTTTTTGGTCCCCGAGGAAAAAATGCGTGATGCCGGGGTCAGAAAAAATGGTGCCCAGAAGTGAAAATTTTTTTTTCATCTCAAATGCAAAAACGGATGCTAGGACATTAATCAGGGTGAAATTCCATACTTAAAAATGGTATTGCTTTCTGTTTTTAAAAATTGAGAGTTTTTGGTCCCTGAAGAAAAAAACCGTGATGCCGCGGTCAGAAAAAATTGTGCCCAAAAGCGAAAAAAAAAATTCCAAGTCAAATGCAAAAATGGATGCTGGGACATGAATCAGGGTGGAATTTCATACTTAAAAATGGTATTGCTTGCTGTTTTTAAAAATTGAGAGTTTTTGGCCCCCGAGGAAAAAATGCGTGATGCCAGGGTCAGAAAAAATGGTGCCCAGAGGTGAAAAAATTTTTTTCATCTCAAATGCAAAAACGGATGCTAGGACATTAATCAGGGTGAAATTCCATACTTAAAAATGGTATTGCTTGCTGGTTTTAAAAATTGAGTGTTTTTTGTCCCAGAGGAAAAAATGCGTGATGCCGGGGTCAGAAAAAATGGTGCCCCAGAATTGAAAAAAAAATTTTCATCTCAAATGCAAAAACGGATGCTAGGACATTAATCAGGGTGAAATTCCATACTTAAAAATGGTATTGCTTGCTGGTTTTAAAAATTTAGTGTTTTTGGTTCCTGAGGAAAAAATGCGTGATGGTCAGAAAAAATGGTGCCAGGAAGTGAAAAAAATTTTTTCATCTGAAATGCAAAAACGGATGCTGGGACATGAATCAGGGTGGAATTTCATTCTTAAAAATGGTATTGCTTGCTGTTTTTAAAAAATGAGTGTTTTTGGCCCCCGAGGAAAAAATGTGTGATGCCAGGGTGAGAAAAAATGGTGCCCAAGAAGTGAAAATTTTTTTTTCATCTCAAATGCAAAAATGGATGCTAGGACATTAATCAGGGTGAAATTCCATACTTAAAAATGGTATTGCTTGCTGGTTTTAAAAATTGAGTGTTTTTGGTTCCTGAGGAAAAAATGCGTGATGGTCAGAAAAAATGGTGCCCAAAAGCGAAAAAATTTTTTTCATCTCAAATGCAAAAACGGATGCTAGGACATGAATCAGGGTGAAATTCCATACTTAAAAATGGTATTGCTTGCTGTTTTTAAAACTTGAGTGTTTTTGGTCCCCGAAGAAAAAAACCGTGATGCCGCGGTCAGAAAAAATTGTGCCCAAAAGCGAAAAAAAAATTTCCAAGTCAAATGCAAAAACGGATGCTGGGACATGAATCAGGGTGGAATTTCATACTTAAAAATGGTATTGCTTGCTGTTTTTAAAAATTGAGTGTTTTTGGTCCCCGAGGAAAAAATGCTTGATGGTGAGAAAAAATGGTGCCAGGAAGTGAAAAAAAATTTTTCATCTGAAATGCAAAAACGGATGCTGGGACATGAATCAGGGTGGAATTTCATTCTTAAAAATGGTATTGCTTGCTGTTTTTAAAAAATGAGTGTTTTTGGCCCCCGAGGAAAAAATGCGTGATGCCAGGGTGAGAAAAAATGGTGCCCAAGAAGTGAAAAAAATTTTTTCATCTCAAATGCAAAAATGGATGCTAGGACATTAATCAGGGTGAAATTCCATACTTAAAAATGGTATTGCTTGCTTTTTTAAAAAATTGAGTGTTTTTGGTCCCCGAGGAAAAAAACCGTGATGGCGCGGTCAGAAAAAGTGGTGCCCAGAAGCGAAAAAAATTTTTTCAAGTCAAATGTAAAAGCAGATGCTGGGACATGAATCAGGGTGGAATTTCATACTTAAAATGGTATTGCTTGCTGTTTTTAAAAATTGAGTGTTTTTGGTCCCCGAGGAAAAAATGCGTGATGCCGGGGTCAGAAAAAATGGTGCCCAGAAGTGAAAATTTTTTTTTCATCTCAAATGCAAAAACGGATGCTAGGACATTAATCAGGGTGAAATTCCATACTTAAAAATGGTATTGCTTTCTGTTTTTAAAAATTGAGAGTTTTTGGTCCCTGAAGAAAAAAACCGTGATGCCGCGGTCAGAAAAAATTGTGCCCAAAAGCGAAAAAAAAAATTCCAAGTCAAATGCAAAAATGGATGCTGGGACATGAATCAGGGTGGAATTTCATACTTAAAAATGGTATTGCTTGCTGTTTTTAAAAATTGAGAGTTTTTGGCCCCCGAGGAAAAAATGCGTGATGCCAGGGTCAGAAAAAATGGTGCCCAGAGGTGAAAAAATTTTTTTCATCTCAAATGCAAAAACGGATGCTAGGACATTAATCAGGGTGAAATTCCATACTTAAAAATGGTATTGCTTGCTGGTTTTAAAAATTGAGTGTTTTTTGTCCCAGAGGAAAAAATGCGTGATGCCGGGGTCAGAAAAAATGGTGCCCCAGAATTGAAAAAAAAATTTTCATCTCAAATGCAAAAACGGATGCTAGGACATTAATCAGGGTGAAATTCCATACTTAAAAATGGTATTGCTTGCTGGTTTTAAAAATTTAGTGTTTTTGGTTCCTGAGGAAAAAATGCGTGATGGTCAGAAAAAATGGTGCCAGGAAGTGAAAAAAATTTTTTCATCTGAAATGCAAAAACGGATGCTGGGACATGAATCAGGGTGGAATTTCATTCTTAAAAATGGTATTGCTTGCTGTTTTTAAAAAATGAGTGTTTTTGGCCCCCGAGGAAAAAATGTGTGATGCCAGGGTGAGAAAAAATGGTGCCCAAGAAGTGAAAATTTTTTTTTCATCTCAAATGCAAAAATGGATGCTAGGACATTAATCAGGGTGAAATTCCATACTTAAAAATGGTATTGCTTGCTGGTTTTAAAAATTGAGTGTTTTTGGTTCCTGAGGAAAAAATGCGTGATGGTCAGAAAAAATGGTGCCCAAAAGCGAAAAAATTTTTTTCATCTCAAATGCAAAAACGGATGCTAGGACATGAATCAGGGTGAAATTCCATACTTAAAAATGGTATTGCTTGCTGTTTTTAAAACTTGAGTGTTTTTGGTCCCCGAAGAAAAAAACCGTGATGCCGCGGTCAGAAAAAATTGTGCCCAAAAGCGAAAAAAAAATTTCCAAGTCAAATGCAAAAACGGATGCTGGGACATGAATCAGGGTGGAATTTCATACTTAAAAATGGTATTGCTTGCTGTTTTTAAAAATTGAGAGTTTTTGGCCCCCGAGGAAAAAATGTGTGATGCCAGGGTCAGAAAAAATGGTGCCCAGAAGTGAAAATTTTTTTTCATCTCAAATGCAAAAATGGATGCTAGGACATTAATCAGGGTGAAATTCCATACTTAAAAATGGTATTGCTTGCTGTTTTAAAAAATTGAGTGTTTTTGGTCCCCGAGGAAAAAAACCGTGATGCCGCGGTCAGAAAAAGTGGTGCCCAGAAGCGAAAAAATTTTTTTCAAGTCAAATGCAAAAACAGATGCTGGGACATGAATCAGGGTGGAATTTCATTCTTAAAAATGGTATTGCTTGCTGTTTTTAAAAAATGAGTGTTTTTGGCCCCCGAGGAAAAAATTCGTGATGCCGGGGTCAGAAAAAATGGTGCCCAGAAGTGAAAATTTTTTTTTCATCTCAAATGCAAAAACGGATGCTAGGACATTAATCAGGGTGAAATTCCATACTTAAAAATGGTATTGCTTGCTGGTTTTAAAAATTGAGTGTTTTTTGTCCAAGAGGAAAAAATGCGTGATGCCGGGGTCAGAAAAAATGGTGCCCCAGAATTGAAAAAAAAATTTTCATCTCAAATGCAAAAACGGATGCTAGGACATTAATCAGGGTGAAATTCCATACTTAAAAATGGTATTGCTTGCTGTTTTTAAAAATTGAGTGTTTTTGGTTCCTTAGGAAAAAATGCGTGATGGTCAGAAAAAATGGTGCCCAGAAGTGAAAAAATTTTTTTCATCTCAAATGCAAAAACGGATGCTGGGACATGAATTAGGGTGGAATTTCATTCTTAAAAATGGTATTGCTTGCTGTTTTTAAAAATTGAGTGTTTTTGGTCCCCGAGGAAAAAATGCGTGATGCCAGGGTCAGAAAAAATGGTGCCCAAGAAATGAAAAAAAAATTTTCATCTCAAATGCAAAAATGGATGCTAGGACATTAATCAGGGTGAAATTCCATACTTAAAAATGGTATTGCTTGCTGTTTTTAAAAATTGGGTATTTTTGCTCCCTGAGGAAAAAATGCGTGATGCCGGGGTCAGAAAAAATGGTGCCAAGAAGTGAAAAAAAAATTTTCATGTCAAATGCAAAAACGGATGCTGGGACATGAATCAGGGTGGAATTTCGTACTTAAAAATGGTATTGCTTGCTGTTTTTAAAAATTGAGTGTTTTTTGTCCCAGAGGAAAATAACCGTGATGCCGCGGTCAGAAAAAATGGTGCCCAGAAGCAAAAAATTTTTTTTCAAGTCAAATGCAAAAACGGATGCTGGGACATGAATCAGGGTGGAATTTCATACTTAAAATGGTATTGCTTGCTGTTTTTAAAAATTGAGTGTTTTTGGTCCCCGAGGAAAAAATGCGTGATGCCGGGGTCAGAAAAAATGGTGCCCAGAAGTGAATATTTTTTTTTCATCTCAAATGCAAAAACGGATGCTAGTACATTAATCAGGGTGAAATTCCATACTTAAAAATGGTATTGCTTTCTGTTTTTAAAAATTGAGTGTTTTTGGTCCCTGAAGAAAAAAACCGTGATGCCGCGGTCAGAAAAAATTGTGCCCAAAAGCGAAAAAAAAAATTCCAAGTCAAATGCAAAAATGGATGCTGGGACATGAATCAGGGTGGAATTTCATACTTAAAAATGGTATTGCTTGCTGTTTTTAAAAATTGAGAGTTTTTGGCCCCCGAGGAAAAAATGCGTGATGCCAGGGTCAGAAAAAATGGTGCCCAGAGGTGAAAAAATTTTTTTCATCTCAAATGCAAAAACGGATACTAGGACATTAATCAGGGTGAAATTCCATACTTAAAAATGGTATTGCTTGCTGGTTTTAAAAATTGAGTGTTTTTTGTCCCAGAGGAAAAAATGCGTGATGCCGGGGTCAGAAAAAATGGTGCCCCAGAATTGAAAAAAAAATTTTCATCTCAAATGCAAAAACGGATGCTAGGACATTAATCAGGGAGAAATTCCATACTTAAAAATGGTATTGCTTGCTGGTTTTAAAAATTGAGTGTTTTTGGTTCCTGAGGAAAAAATGCGTGATGGTCAGAAAAAATGGTGCCAGGAAGTGAAAAAAATTTTTTCATCTGAAATGCAAAAACGGATGCTGGGACATGAATCAGGGTGGAATTTCATTCTTAAAAATGGTATTGCTTGCTGTTTTTAAAAAATGAGTGTTTTTGGCCCCCGAGGAAAAAATGTGTGATGCCAGGGTGAGAAAAAATGGTGCCCAAGAAGTGAAAAAATTTTTTCATCTCAAATGCAAAAATGGATGCTAGGACATTAATCAGGGTGAAATTCCATACTTAAAAATGGTATTGCTTGCTGGTTTTAAAAATTGAGTGTTTTTGGTTCCTTAGGAAAAAATGCGTGATGGTCAGAAAAAATGGTGCCCAGAAGTGAAAAAATTTTTTTCATCTCAAATGCAAGAATGGATGCTAGGACATTAATCAGGGTGAAATTCCATACTTAAAAATGGTATTGCTTGCTGGTTTTAAAAATTGAGTGTTTTTGGTTACTGAGGAAAAAATGCGTGATGGTCAGAAAAAATGGTGCCCAGAAGCGAAAAAATTTTTTTCATCTCAAATGCAAAAACGGATGCTAGGACATGAATCAGGGTGAAATTCCATACTTAAAAATGGTATTGCTTGCTGTTTTTAAAAATTGAGTGTTTTTGGTCCCCGAGGAAAAAAACCGTGATGCCGCGGTCAGAAAAAGTGGTGCCCAGAAGCGAAAAAAATTTTTTCAAGTCAAATGCAAAAACAGATGCCCGGACATGAATCAGGGTGGAATTTCATTCTTAAAAATGGTATTGCTTGCTGTTTTTAAAAAATGAGTGTTTTTGGCCCCCGAGGAAAAAATGCGTGATGCCAGGGTCAGAAAAAATGGTGCCCAAGAAGTGAAAAAAATTTTTTCATCTCAAATGCAAAAATGGATGCTAGGACATTAATCAGGGTGAAATTCCATACTTAAAAATGGTATTGCTTGCTGTTTTTAAAAATTGGGTATTTTTGCTCCCTGAGGAAAAAATGCGTGATGCCGGGATCAGAAAAAATGGTGCCCAGAAGTGAAAAAAAAATTTTCATGTCAAATGCAAAAACGGATGCTGGGACATGAATCAGGGTGGAATTTCGTACTTAAAAATGGTATTGCTTGCTGTTTTTAAAAATTGAGTGTTTTTTGTCCCAGAGGAAAATAACCGTGATGCCGCGGTCAGAAAAAATGGTGCCCAGAAGCGAAAAAATTTTTTTCAAGTCAAATGCAAAAACGGATGCTGGGACATGAATCAGGGTGGAATTTCATACTTAAAATGGTATTGCTTGCTGTTTTTAAAAATTGAGTGTTTTTGGTCCCCGAGGAAAAAATGCGTGATGCCGGGGTCAGAAAAAATGGTGCCCAGAAGTGAAAAAAAATTTTTCATCTCAAATGCAAAAACGGATGCTAGGATGTTAATCAGGGTGAAATTCCATACTTAAAAATGGTATTGCTTGCTGGTTTTAAAAATTGAGTGTTTTTGGTTCCTGAGGAAAAAATGCGTGATGCCGGGGTCAGAAAAAATGGTGCCCAGAAGTGAAATTTTTTTTTCATCTCAAATGCAAAAATGGATGCTAGGACATTAATCAGGGTGAAATTCCATACTTAAAAATGGTATTGCTTGCTGTCTTAAAAAATTGAGTGTTTTTGGTCCCCGAGGAAAAAAACCGTGATGCCGCGGTCAGAAAAAGTGGTGCCCAGAAGCGAACAAATTTTTTTCAAGTCAAATGCAAAAACAGATGCTGGGACATGAATCAGGGTGGAATTTCATACTTAAAATGGTATTGCTTGCTGGTTTTAAAAATTGAGTGTTTTTGGTCCCCGAGGAAAAAATGCGTGATGCCAGGGGTCAGAAAAAATGGTGCCCAGAAGTGAAAATTTTTTTTCATCTCAAATGCAAAAACAGATGCTAGGACATTAATCAGGGTGAAATTCCATACTTAAAAATGGTATTGCTTGCTGTCTTAAAAAATTGAGTGTTTTTGGTCCCCGAGGAAAAAATGCGTGATGCCGGGGTCAGAAAAAATGGTGCCCCAGAATTGAAAAAAAAATTTTCATCTCAAATGCAAAAACGGATGCTAGGACATTAATCAGGGAGAAATTCCATACTTAAAAATGGTATTGCTTGCTGGTTTTAAAAATTGAGTGTTTTTGGTTCCTGAGGAAAAAATGCGTGATGGTCAGAAAAAATGGTGCCAGGAAGTGAAAAAAATTTTTTCATCTGAAATGCAAAAACGGATGCTGGGACATGAATCAGGGTGGAATTTCATTCTTAAAAATGGTATTGCTTGCTGTTTTTAAAAAATGAGTGTTTTTGGCCCCCGAGGAAAAAATGTGTGATGCCAGGGTGAGAAAAAATGGTGCCCAAGAAGTGAAAAAATTTTTTCATCTCAAATGCAAAAATGGATGCTAGGACATTAATCAGGGTGAAATTCCATACTTAAAAATGGTATTGCTTGCTGGTTTTAAAAATTGAGTGTTTTTGGTTCCTTAGGAAAAAATGCGTGATGGTCAGAAAAAATGGTGCCCAGAAGTGAAAAAATTTTTTTCATCTCAAATGCAAGAATGGATGCTAGGACATTAATCAGGGTGAAATTCCATACTTAAAAATGGTATTGCTTGCTGGTTTTAAAAATTGAGTGTTTTTGGTTACTGAGGAAAAAATGCGTGATGGTCAGAAAAAATGGTGCCCAGAAGCGAAAAAATTTTTTTCATCTCAAATGCAAAAACGGATGCTAGGACATGAATCAGGGTGAAATTCCATACTTAAAAATGGTATTGCTTGCTGTTTTTAAAAATTGAGTGTTTTTGGTCCCCGAGGAAAAAAACCGTGATGCCGCGGTCAGAAAAAGTGGTGCCCAGAAGCGAAAAAAATTTTTTCAAGTCAAATGCAAAAACAGATGCCCGGACATGAATCAGGGTGGAATTTCATTCTTAAAAATGGTATTGCTTGCTGTTTTTAAAAAATGAGTGTTTTTGGCCCCCGAGGAAAAAATGCGTGATGCCAGGGTCAGAAAAAATGGTGCCCAAGAAGTGAAAAAAATTTTTTCATCTCAAATGCAAAAATGGATGCTAGGACATTAATCAGGGTGAAATTCCATACTTAAAAATGGTATTGCTTGCTGTTTTTAAAAATTGGGTATTTTTGCTCCCTGAGGAAAAAATGCGTGATGCCGGGATCAGAAAAAATGGTGCCCAGAAGTGAAAAAAAAATTTTCATGTCAAATGCAAAAACGGATGCTGGGACATGAATCAGGGTGGAATTTCGTACTTAAAAATGGTATTGCTTGCTGTTTTTAAAAATTGAGTGTTTTTTGTCCCAGAGGAAAATAACCGTGATGCCGCGGTCAGAAAAAATGGTGCCCAGAAGCGAAAAAATTTTTTTCAAGTCAAATGCAAAAACGGATGCTGGGACATGAATCAGGGTGGAATTTCATACTTAAAATGGTATTGCTTGCTGTTTTTAAAAATTGAGTGTTTTTGGTCCCCGAGGAAAAAATGCGTGATGCCGGGGTCAGAAAAAATGGTGCCCAGAAGTGAAAAAAAATTTTTCATCTCAAATGCAAAAACGGATGCTAGGATGTTAATCAGGGTGAAATTCCATACTTAAAAATGGTATTGCTTGCTGGTTTTAAAAATTGAGTGTTTTTGGTTCCTGAGGAAAAAATGCGTGATGCCGGGGTCAGAAAAAATGGTGCCCAGAAGTGAAATTTTTTTTTCATCTCAAATGCAAAAATGGATGCTAGGACATTAATCAGGGTGAAATTCCATACTTAAAAATGGTATTGCTTGCTGTCTTAAAAAATTGAGTGTTTTTGGTCCCCGAGGAAAAAAACCGTGATGCCGCGGTCAGAAAAAGTGGTGCCCAGAAGCGAACAAATTTTTTTCAAGTCAAATGCAAAAACAGATGCTGGGACATGAATCAGGGTGGAATTTCATACTTAAAATGGTATTGCTTGCTGGTTTTAAAAATTGAGTGTTTTTGGTCCCCGAGGAAAAAATGCGTGATGCCAGGGGTCAGAAAAAATGGTGCCCAGAAGTGAAAATTTTTTTTCATCTCAAATGCAAAAACAGATGCTAGGACATTAATCAGGGTGAAATTCCATACTTAAAAATGGTATTGCTTGCTGTCTTAAAAAATTGAGTGTTTTTGGTCCCCGAGGAAAAAATGAGTGATGCCAGGGTCAGAAAAAATGGTGCCCAAGAAGTGAAAAAAATTTTTTCATCTCAAATGCAAGAATGGATGCTAGGACATTAATCAGGGTGAAATTCCATACTTAAAAATGGTATTGCTTGCTTTTTTAAAAAATTGGGTATTTTTGGTCCCTGAGGAAAAAATGCGTGATGCCGGGGTCAGAAAAAATGGTGCCCAGAGGTGAAAAAAATTTTTTTCATCTCAAATGCAAAAACGGATGCTAGGACATAAATCAGGGTGAAATTCCATACTTAAAAATGGTATTGCTTGCTGGTTTTAAAAATTGAGTGTTTTTGGTTCCTGAGGAAAAAATGCGTGATGGTCAGAAAAAATGGTGCCAGGAAGTGAAAAAAATTTTTTCATCTGAAATGCAAAAACGGATGCTGGGACATGAATCAGGGTGGAATTTCATTCTTAAAAATGGTATTGCTTGCTGTTTTTAACAAATGAGTGTTTTTGGCCCCCGAGGAAAAAATGCGTGATGCCAGGGTGAGAAAAAATGGTGCCCAAGAAGTGAAAAAAATTTTTTCATCTCAAATGCAAAAACGGATGCTAGGACATGAATCAGGGTGAAATTCCATACTTAAAAATGGTATTGCTTGCTGTTTTTAAAAATTGAGTGTTTTTGGTCCCCGAAGAAAAAAACCGTGATGCCGCGGTCAGAAAAAATGGTGCCCAGAAGTGAAAATTTTTTTTTCATCTCAAATGCAAAAACGGATGCTAGGACATTAATCAGGGTGAAATTCCATACTTAAAAATGGTATTGCTTTCTGTTTTTAAAAATTGAGTGTTTTTGGTCCCTGAAGAAAAAAACCGTGATGCCGCGGTCAGAAAAAATTGTGCCCAAAAGCGAAAAAAAAAATTCCAAGTCAAATGCAAAAATGGATGCTGGGACATGAATCAGGGTGGAATTTCATACTTAAAAATGGTATTGCTTGCTGTTTTTAAAAATTGAGAGTTTTTGGCCCCCGAGGAAAAAATGCGTGATGCCAGGGTCAGAAAAAATGGTGCCCAGAGGTGAAAAAATTTTTTTCATCTCAAATGCAAAAACGGATGCTAGGACATTAATCAGGGTGAAATTCCATACTTAAAAATGGTATTGCTTGCTGGTTTTAAAAATTGAGTGTTTTTTGTCCCAGAGGAAAAAATGCGTGATGCCGGGGTCAGAAAAAATGGTGCCCCAGAATTGAAAAAAAAATTTTCATCTCAAATGCAAAAACGGATGCTAGGACATTAATCAGGGTGAAATTCCATACTTAAAAATGGTATTGCTTGCTGGTTTTAAAAATTGAGTGTTTTTGGTTCCTGAGGAAAAAATGCGTGATGGTCAGAAAAAATGGTGCCAGGAAGTGAAAAAAATTTTTTCATCTGAAATGCAAAAACGGATGCTGGGACATGAATCAGGGTGGAATTTCATTCTTAAAAATGGTATTGCTTGCTGTTTTTAAAAAATGAGTGTTTTTGGCCCCCGAGGAAAAAATGTGTGATGCCAGGGTGAGAAAAAATGGTGCCCAAGAAGTGAAAAAAATTTTTTCATCTCAAATGCAAAAATGGATGCTAGGACATTAATCAGGGTGAAATTCCATACTTAAAAATGGTATTGCTTGCTGGTTTTAAAAATTGAGTGTTTTTGGTTCCTTAGGAAAAAATGCGTGATGGTCAGAAAAAATGGTGCCCAGAAGTGAAAAAATTTTTTTCATCTCAAATGCAAGAATGGATGCTAGGACATTAATCAGGGTGAAATTCCATACTTAAAAATGGTATTGCTTGCTGGTTTTAAAAATTGAGTGTTTTTGGTTCCTTAGGAAAAAATGCGTGATGGTCAGAAAAAATGGTGCCCAGAAGTGAAAAAAATTTTTTCATCTCAAATGCAAAAACGGATGCTGGGACATGAATTAGGGTGGAATTTCATTCTTAAAAATGGTATTGCTTGCTGTTTTTAAAAATTGAGTGTTTTTGGTCCCCGAGGAAAAAATGAGTGATGCCAGGGTCAGAAAAAATGGTGCCCAAGAAATGAAAAAAATTTTTTCATCTCAAATGCAAAAATGGATGCTAGGACATTAATCAGGGTGAAATTCCATACTTAAAAATGGTATTGCTTGCTGTTTTTAAAAATTGGGTATTTTTGCTCCCTGAGGAAAAAATGCGTGATGCCGGGGTCAGAAAAAATGGTGCCCAGAAGTGAAAAAAAAATTTTCATGTCAAATGCAAAAACGGATGCTGGGACATGAATCAGTGTGGAATTTCGTACTTAAAAATGGTATTGCTTGCTGTTTTTAAAAATTGAGTGTTTTTTGTCCCAGAGGAAAATAACCGTGATGCCGCGGTCAGAAAAAATGGTGCCCAGAATCGAAAAATTTTTTTCAAGTCAAATGCAAAAACGGATGCTGGGACATGAATCAGGGTGGAATTTCATACTTAAAATGGTATTGCTTGCTGGTTCTAAAAATTGAGTGTTTTTGGTTCCTGAGGAAAAAATGCGTGATGGTCAGAAAAAATGGTGCCAGGAAGTGAAAAATTTTTTTTCATCTGAAATGCAAAAATGGATGCTAGGACATTAATCAGGGTGAAATTCCATACTTAAAAATGGTATTGCTTGCTGTTTTAAAAAATTGAGTGTTTTTGGTCCCCGAGGAAAAAAACCGGGATGCCGCGGTCAGAAAAAGTGGTGCCCAGAAGCGAAAAATTTTTTTTCAAGTCAAATGCAAAAACGGATGCTGGGACATGAATCAGGGTGGAATTTCATACTTAAAAATGGTATTGCTTGCTGTTTTTAAAAATTGAGTGTTTTTGGTCCCCGAGGAAAAAATGCTTGATGGTGAGAAAAAATGGTGCCAGGAAGTGAAAAAAAATTTTTCATCTGAAATGCAAAAACGGATGCTGGGACATGAATCAGGGTGGAATTTCATTCTTAAAAATGGTATTGCTTGCTGTTTTTAAAAAATGAGTGTTTTTGGCCCCCGAGGAAAAAATGCGTGATGCCAGGGTGAGAAAAAATGGTGCCCAAGAAGTGAAAAAAATTTTTTCATCTCAAATGCAAAAATGGATGCTAGGACATTAATCAGGGTGAAATTCCATACTTAAAAATGGTATTGCTTGCTTTTTTAAAAAATTGAGTGTTTTTGGTCCCCGAGGAAAAAAACCGTGATGGCGCGGTCAGAAAAAGTGGTGCCCAGAAGCGAAAAAAATTTTTTCAAGTCAAATGTAAAAGCAGATGCTGGGACATGAATCAGGGTGGAATTTCATACTTAAAATGGTATTGCTTGCTGTTTTTAAAAATTGAGTGTTTTTGGTCCCCGAGGAAAAAATGCGTGATGCCGGGGTCAGAAAAAATGGTGCCCAGAAGTGAAAATTTTTTTTTCATCTCAAATGCAAAAACGGATGCTAGGACATTAATCAGGGTGAAATTCCATACTTAAAAATGGTATTGCTTTCTGTTTTTAAAAATTGAGAGTTTTTGGTCCCTGAAGAAAAAAACCGTGATGCCGCGGTCAGAAAAAATTGTGCCCAAAAGCGAAAAAAAAAATTCCAAGTCAAATGCAAAAATGGATGCTGGGACATGAATCAGGGTGGAATTTCATACTTAAAAATGGTATTGCTTGCTGTTTTTAAAAATTGAGAGTTTTTGGCCCCCGAGGAAAAAATGCGTGATGCCAGGGTCAGAAAAAATGGTGCCCAGAGGTGAAAAAATTTTTTTCATCTCAAATGCAAAAACGGATGCTAGGACATTAATCAGGGTGAAATTCCATACTTAAAAATGGTATTGCTTGCTGGTTTTAAAAATTGAGTGTTTTTTGTCCCAGAGGAAAAAATGCGTGATGCCGGGGTCAGAAAAAATGGTGCCCCAGAATTGAAAAAAAAATTTTCATCTCAAATGCAAAAACGGATGCTAGGACATTAATCAGGGTGAAATTCCATACTTAAAAATGGTATTGCTTGCTGGTTTTAAAAATTTAGTGTTTTTGGTTCCTGAGGAAAAAATGCGTGATGGTCAGAAAAAATGGTGCCAGGAAGTGAAAAAAATTTTTTCATCTGAAATGCAAAAACGGATGCTGGGACATGAATCAGGGTGGAATTTCATTCTTAAAAATGGTATTGCTTGCTGTTTTTAAAAAATGAGTGTTTTTGGCCCCCGAGGAAAAAATGTGTGATGCCAGGGTGAGAAAAAATGGTGCCCAAGAAGTGAAAATTTTTTTTTCATCTCAAATGCAAAAATGGATGCTAGGACATTAATCAGGGTGAAATTCCATACTTAAAAATGGTATTGCTTGCTGGTTTTAAAAATTGAGTGTTTTTGGTTCCTGAGGAAAAAATGCGTGATGGTCAGAAAAAATGGTGCCCAGAAGCGAAAAAATTTTTTTCATCTCAAATGCAAAAACGGATGCTAGGACATGAATCAGGGTGAAATTCCATACTTAAAAATGGTATTGCTTGCTGTTTTTAAAACTTGAGTGTTTTTGGTCCCCGAAGAAAAAAACCGTGATGCCGCGGTCAGAAAAAATTGTGCCCAAAAGCGAAAAAAAAATTTCCAAGTCAAATGCAAAAACGGATGCTGGGACATGAATCAGGGTGGAATTTCATACTTAAAAATGGTATTGCTTGCTGTTTTTAAAAATTGAGAGTTTTTGGCCCCCGAGGAAAAAATGTGTGATGCCAGGGTCAGAAAAAATGGTGCCCAGAAGTGAAAATTTTTTTTCATCTCAAATGCAAAAATGGATGCTAGGACATTAATCAGGGTGAAATTCCATACTTAAAAATGGTATTGCTTGCTGTTTTAAAAAATTGAGTGTTTTTGGTCCCCGAGGAAAAAAACCGTGATGCCGCGGTCAGAAAAAGTGGTGCCCAGAAGCGAAAAAATTTTTTTCAAGTCAAATGCAAAAACAGATGCTGGGACATGAATCAGGGTGGAATTTCATTCTTAAAAATGGTATTGCTTGCTGTTTTTAAAAAATGAGTGTTTTTGGCCCCCGAGGAAAAAATTCGTGATGCCGGGGTCAGAAAAAATGGTGCCCAGAAGTGAAAATTTTTTTTTCATCTCAAATGCAAAAACGGATGCTAGGACATTAATCAGGGTGAAATTCCATACTTAAAAATGGTATTGCTTGCTGGTTTTAAAAATTGAGTGTTTTTTGTCCAAGAGGAAAAAATGCGTGATGCCGGGGTCAGAAAAAATGGTGCCCCAGAATTGAAAAAAAAAATTTCATCTCAAATGCAAAAACGGATGCTAGGACATTAATCAGGGTGAAATTCCATACTTAAAAATGGTATTGCTTGCTGTTTTTAAAAATTGAGTGTTTTTGGTTCCTTAGGAAAAAATGCGTGATGGTCAGAAAAAATGGTGCCCAGAAGTGAAAAAATTTTTTTCATCTCAAATGCAAAAACGGATGCTGGGACATGAATTAGGGTGGAATTTCATTCTTAAAAATGGTATTGCTTGCTGTTTTTAAAAATTGAGTGTTTTTGGTCCCCGAGGAAAAAATGCGTGATGCCAGGGTCAGAAAAAATGGTGCCCAAGAAATGAAAAAAAAATTTTCATCTCAAATGCAAAAATGGATGCTAGGACATTAATCAGGGTGAAATTCCATACTTAAAAATGGTATTGCTTGCTGTTTTTAAAAATTGGGTATTTTTGCTCCCTGAGGAAAAAATGTGTGATGCCGGGGTCAGAAAAAATGGTGCCAAGAAGTGAAAAAAAAATTTTCATGTCAAATGCAAAAACGGATGCTGGGACATGAATCAGGGTGGAATTTCGTACTTAAAAATGGTATTGCTTGCTGTTTTTAAAAATTGAGTGTTTTTTGTCCCAGAGGAAAATAACCGTGATGCCGCGGTCAGAAAAAATGGTGCCCAGAAGCAAAAAATTTTTTTTCAAGTCAAATGCAAAAACGGATGCTGGGACATGAATCAGGGTGGAATTTCATACTTAAAATGGTATTGCTTGCTGTTTTTAAAAATTGAGTGTTTTTGGTCCCCGAGGAAAAAATGCGTGATGCCGGGGTCAGAAAAAATGGTGCCCAGAAGTGAATATTTTTTTTTCATCTCAAATGCAAAAACGGATGCTAGTACATTAATCAGGGTGAAATTCCATACTTAAAAATGGTATTGCTTTCTGTTTTTAAAAATTGAGTGTTTTTGGTCCCTGAAGAAAAAAACCGTGATGCCGCGGTCAGAAAAAATTGTGCCCAAAAGCGAAAAAAAAAATTCCAAGTCAAATGCAAAAATGGATGCTGGGACATGAATCAGGGTGGAATTTCATACTTAAAAATGGTATTGCTTGCTGTTTTTAAAAATTGAGAGTTTTTGGCCCCCGAGGAAAAAATGCGTGATGCCAGGGTCAGAAAAAATGGTGCCCAGAGGTGAAAAAATTTTTTTCATCTCAAATGCAAAAACGGATACTAGGACATTAATCAGGGTGAAATTCCATACTTAAAAATGGTATTGCTTGCTGGTTTTAAAAATTGAGTGTTTTTTGTCCCAGAGGAAAAAATGCGTGATGCCGGGGTCAGAAAAAATGGTGCCCCAGAATTGAAAAAAAAATTTTCATCTCAAATGCAAAAACGGATGCTAGGACATTAATCAGGGAGAAATTCCATACTTAAAAATGGTATTGCTTGCTGGTTTTAAAAATTGAGTGTTTTTGGTTCCTGAGGAAAAAATGCGTGATGGTCAGAAAAAATGGTGCCAGGAAGTGAAAAAAATTTTTTCATCTGAAATGCAAAAACGGATGCTGGGACATGAATCAGGGTGGAATTTCATTCTTAAAAATGGTATTGCTTGCTGTTTTTAAAAAATGAGTGTTTTTGGCCCCCGAGGAAAAAATGTGTGATGCCAGGGTGAGAAAAAATGGTGCCCAAGAAGTGAAAAAATTTTTTCATCTCAAATGCAAAAATGGATGCTAGGACATTAATCAGGGTGAAATTCCATACTTAAAAATGGTATTGCTTGCTGGTTTTAAAAATTGAGTGTTTTTGGTTCCTTAGGAAAAAATGCGTGATGGTCAGAAAAAATGGTGCCCAGAAGTGAAAAAATTTTTTTCATCTCAAATGCAAGAATGGATGCTAGGACATTAATCAGGGTGAAATTCCATACTTAAAAATGGTATTGCTTGCTGGTTTTAAAAATTGAGTGTTTTTGGTTACTGAGGAAAAAATGCGTGATGGTCAGAAAAAATGGTGCCCAGAAGCGAAAAAATTTTTTTCATCTCAAATGCAAAAACGGATGCTAGGACATGAATCAGGGTGAAATTCCATACTTAAAAATGGTATTGCTTGCTGTTTTTAAAAATTGAGTGTTTTTGGTCCCCGAGGAAAAAAACCGTGATGCCGCGGTCAGAAAAAGTGGTGCCCAGAAGCGAAAAAAATTTTTTCAAGTCAAATGCAAAAACAGATGCCCGGACATGAATCAGGGTGGAATTTCATTCTTAAAAATGGTATTGCTTGCTGTTTTTAAAAAATGAGTGTTTTTGGCCCCCGAGGAAAAAATGCGTGATGCCAGGGTCAGAAAAAATGGTGCCCAAGAAGTGAAAAAAATTTTTTCATCTCAAATGCAAAAATGGATGCTAGGACATTAATCAGGGTGAAATTCCATACTTAAAAATGGTATTGCTTGCTGTTTTTAAAAATTGGGTATTTTTGCTCCCTGAGGAAAAAATGCGTGATGCCGGGGTCAGAAAAAATGGTGCCCAGAAGTGAAAAAAAATTTTTCATCTCAAATGCAAAAACGGATGCTAGGATGTTAATCAGGGTGAAATTCCATACTTAAAAATGGTATTGCTTGCTGGTTTTAAAAATTGAGTGTTTTTGGTTCCTGAGGAAAAAATGCGTGATGCCGGGGTCAGAAAAAATGGTGCCCAGAAGTGAAATTTTTTTTTCATCTCAAATGCAAAAATGGATGCTAGGACATTAATCAGGGTGAAATTCCATACTTAAAAATGGTATTGCTTGCTGTCTTAAAAAATTGAGTGTTTTTGGTCCCCGAGGAAAAAAACCGTGATGCCGCGGTCAGAAAAAGTGGTGCCCAGAAGCGAACAAATTTTTTTCAAGTCAAATGCAAAAACAGATGCTGGGACATGAATCAGGGTGGAATTTCATACTTAAAATGGTATTGCTTGCTGGTTTTAAAAATTGAGTGTTTTTGGTCCCCGAGGAAAAAATGCGTGATGCCAGGGGTCAGAAAAAATGGTGCCCAGAAGTGAAAATTTTTTTTCATCTCAAATGCAAAAACAGATGCTAGGACATTAATCAGGGTGAAATTCCATACTTAAAAATGGTATTGCTTGCTGTCTTAAAAAATTGAGTGTTTTTGGTCCCCGAGGAAAAAATGAGTGATGCCAGGGTCAGAAAAAATGGTGCCCAAGAAGTGAAAAAATTTTTTTCATCTCAAATGCAAGAATGGATGCTAGGACATTAATCAGGGTGAAATTCCATACTTAAAAATGGTATTGCTTGCTTTTTTAAAAAATTGGGTATTTTTGGTCCCTGAGGAAAAAATGCGTGATGCCGGGGTCAGAAAAAATGGTGCCCAGAGGTGAAAAAAATTTTTTTCATCTCAAATGCAAAAACGGATGCTAGGACATAAATCAGGGTGAAATTCCATACTTAAAAATGGTATTGCTTGCTGGTTTTAAAAATTGAGTGTTTTTGGTTCCTGAGGAAAAAATGCGTGATGGTCAGAAAAAATGGTGCCAGGAAGTGAAAAAAATTTTTTCATCTGAAATGCAAAAACGGATGCTGGGACATGAATCAGGGTGGAATTTCATTCTTAAAAATGGTATTGCTTGCTGTTTTTAACAAATGAGTGTTTTTGGCCCCCGAGGAAAAAATGCGTGATGCCAGGGTGAGAAAAAATGGTGCCCAAGAAGTGAAAAAATTTTTTTCATCTCAAATGCAAAAACGGATGCTAGGACATGAATCAGGGTGAAATTCCATACTTAAAAATGGTATTGCTTGCTGTTTTTAAAAATTGAGTGTTTTTGGTCCCCGAAGAAAAAAACCGTGATGCCGCGGTCAGAAAAAATTGTGCCCAAAAGCGAAAAAAAAATTTCCAAGTCAAATGCAAAAACGGATGCTGGGACATTAATCAGGGTGAAATTCCATACTTAAAAATGGTATTGCTTGCTGGTTTTAAAAATTGAGTGTTTTTGGTTCCTGAGGAAAAAATGCGTGATGGTCAGAAAAAATGGTGCCAGGAAGTGAAAAAAATTTTTTCATCTGAAATGCAAAAACGGATGCTGGGACATGAATCAGGGTGGAATTTCATTCTTAAAAATGGTATTGCTTGCTGTTTTTAAAAAATGAGTGTTTTTGGCCCCTGAGGAAAAAATGAGTGATGCCAGGGTCAGAAAAAATGGTGCCCAAGAAGTGAAAAAAATTTTTTCATCTCAAATGCAAGAATGGATGCTAGGACATTAATCAGGGTGAAATTCCATACTTAAAAATGGTATTGCTTGCTTTTTTAAAAAATTGGGTATTTTTGGTCCCTGAGGAAAAAATGCGTGATGCCGGGGTCAGAAAAAATGGTGCCCAGAGGTGAAAAAAATTTTTTCATCTCAAATGCAAAAACGGATGCTAGGACATTAATCAGGGTGAAATTCCATACTTAAAAATGGTATTGCTTGCTGGTTTTAAAAATTGAGTGTTTTTGGTTCCTGAGGAAAAAATGCGTGATGGTCAGAAAAAATGGTGCCAGGAAGTGAAAAAAATTTTTTCATCTGAAATGCAAAAACGGATGCTGGGACATGAATCAGGGTGGAATTTCATTCTTAAAAATGGTATTGCTTGCTGTTTTTAAAAAATGAGTGTTTTTGGCCCCCGAAGAAAAAATGCGTGATGCCAGGGTGAGAAAAAATGGTGCCCAAGAAGTGAAAAAAATTTTTTCATCTCAAATGCAAAAACGGATGCTAGGACATGAATCAGGGTGAAATTCCATACTTAAAAATGGTATTGCTTGCTGTTTTTAAAAATTGAGTGTTTTTGGTCCCCGAAGAAAAAAACCGTGATGCCGCGGTCAGAAAAAATTGTGCCCAAAAGCGAAAAAAAAATTTCCAAGTCAAATGCAAAAACGGATGCTGGGACATGAATCAGGGTGGAATTTCATACTTAAAAATGGTATTGCTTGCTGTTTTTAAAAATTGAGAGTTTTTGGCCCCCGAGGAAAAAATGTGTGATGCCAGGGTCAGAAAAAATGGTGCCCAGAAGTGAAAATTTTTTTTCATCTCAAATGCAAAAATGGATGCTAGGACATTAATCAGGGTGAAATTCCATACTTAAAAATGGTATTGCTTGCTGTTTTAAAAAATTGAGTGTTTTTGGTCCCCGAGGAAAAAAACCGTGATGCCGCGGTCAGAAAAAGTGGTGCCCAGAAGCGAAAAAATTTTTTCAAGTCAAATGCAAAAACAGATGCTGGGACATGAATCAGGGTGGAATTTCATACTTAAAATGGTATTGCTTGCTGGTTTTAAAAATTGAGTGTTTTTGGTTCCTGAGGAAAAAATGCGTGATGGTCAGAAAAAATGGTGCCAGGAAGTGAAAAATTTTTTTTCATCTGAAATGCAAAAACGGATGCTGGGACATGAATCAGGGTGGAATTTCATTCTTAAAAATGGTATTGCTTGCTGTTTTTAAAAAATGAGTGTTTTTGGCCCCCGAGGAAAAAATGAGTGATGCCAGGGTCAGAAAAAATGGTGACCAAGAAGTGAAAAAATTTTTTTCATCTCAAATGCAAGAATGGATGCTAGGACATTAATCAGGGTGAAATTCCATACTTAAAAATGGTATTGCTTGCTGTTTTTAAAAATTGAGTGTTTTTGGTCCCCGAAGAAAAAAACCGTGATGCCGCGGTCAGAAAAAATTGTGCCCAAAAGCGAAAAAAAAATTTCCAAGTCAAATGCAAAAACGGATGTTGGGACATGAATCAGGGTGGAATTTCATACTTAAAAATGGTATTGCTTGCTGTTTTAAAAAATTGAGTGTTTTTGGTCCCCGAGGAAAAAATGTGTGATGCCAGGGTCAGAAAAAATGGTGCCCAGAAGTGAAATTTTTTTTTCATCTCAAATGCAAAAATGGATGCTAGGACATTAATCAGGGTGAAATTCCATACTTAAAAATGGTATTGCTTGCTGTTTTAAAAAATTGAGTGTTTTTGGTCCCCGAGGAAAAAAACCGTGATGCCGCGGTCAGAAAAAGTGGTGCCCAGAAGCGAAAAAATTTTTTCAAGTCAAATGCAAAAACAGATGCTGGGACATGAATCAGGGTGGAATTTCATACTTAAAATGGTATTGCTTGCTGGTTTTAAAAATTGAGTGTTTTTGGTTCCTGAGGAAAAAATGCGTGATGGTCAGAAAAAATGGTGCCCAGAAGTGAAAAAAAATTTTTCATCTCAAATGCAAAAATGGATGCTGGGACATGAATCAGGGTGGAATTTCATTCTTAAAAATGGTATTGCTTGCTGTTTTTAAAAAATGAGTGTTTTTGGCCCCCGAGGAAAAAATGCGTGATGCCAGGGTGAGAAAAAATGGTGCCCAAGAAGTGAAAAAAATATTTTCATCTCAAATGCAAAAACGGATGCTAGGACATGAATCAGGGTGAAATTCCATACTTAAAAATGGTATTGCTTGCTGTTTTTAAAAATTGAGTGTCTTTGGTCCCCGAAGAAAAAAACCGTGATGCCGCGGTCAGAAAAAATTGTGCCCAAAAGCGAAAAAAAAATTTCCAAGTCAAATGCAAAAACGGATGCTGGGACATGAATCAGGGTGGAATTTCATACTTAAAAATGGTATTGCTTGCTGTTTTTAAAAATTGAGAGTTTTTGGCCCCCGAGGAAAAAATGTGTGATGCCAGGGTCAGAAAAAATGGTGCCCAGAAGTGAAAATTTTTTTTCATCTCAAATGCAAAAATGGATGCTAGGACATTAATCAGGGTGAAATTCCATACTTAAAAATGGTATTGCTTGCTGTTTTAAAAAATTGAGTGTTTTTGGTCCCCGAGGAAAAAAACCGTGATGCCGCGGTCAGAAAAAGTGGTGCCCAGAAGCGAAAAAATTTTTTCAAGTCAAATGCAAAAACAGATGCTGGGACATGAATCAGGGTGGAATTTCATACTTAAAATGGTATTGCTTGCTGGTTTTAAAAATTGAGTGTTTTTGGTTCCTGAGGAAAAAATGCGTGATGGTCAGAAAAAATGGTGCCAGGAAGTGAAAAATTTTTTTTCATCTGAAATGCAAAAACGGATGCTGGGACATGAATCAGGGTGGAATTTCATTCTTAAAAATGGTATTGCTTGCTGTTTTTAAAAAATGAGTGTTTTTGGCCCCCGAGGAAAAAATGAGTGATGCCAGGGTCAGAAAAAATGGTGCCCAAGAAGTGAAAAAATTTTTTTCATCTCAAATGCAAGAATGGATGCTAGGACATTAATCAGGGTGAAATTCCATACTTAAAAATGGTATTGCTTGCTGTTTTTAAAAATTGAGTGTTTTTGGTCCCCGAAGAAAAAAACCGTGATGCCGCGGTCAGAAAAAATTGTGCCCAAAAGCGAAAAAAAAATTTCCAAGTCAAATGCAAAAACGGATGTTGGGACATGAATCAGGGTGGAATTTCATACTTAAAAATGGTATTGCTTGCTGTTTTAAAAAATTGAGTGTTTTTGGTCCCCGAGGAAAAAATGTGTGATGCCAGGGTCAGAAAAAATGGTGCCCAGAAGTGAAATTTTTTTTTCATCTCAAATGCAAAAATAGATGCTAGGACATTAATCAGGGTGAAATTCCATACTTAAAAATGGTATTGCTTGCTGTTTTAAAAAATTGAGTGTTTTTGGTCCCCGAGGAAAAAAACCGTGATGCCGCGGTCAGAAAAAGTGGTGCCCAGAAGCGAAAAATTTTTTTCAAGTCAAATGCAAAAACAGATGCTGGGACATGAATCAGGGTGGAATTTCATACTTAAAATGGTATTGCTTGCTGGTTTTAAAAATTGAGTGTTTTTGGTTCCTGAGGAAAAAATGCGTGATGGTCAGAAAAAATGGTGCCAGGAAGTGAAAAATTTTTTTTCATCTGAAATGCAAAAACGGATGCTGGGACATGAATCAGGGTGGAATTTCATTCTTAAAAATGGTATTGCTTGCTGTTTTTAAAAAATGAGTGTTTTTGGCCCCCGAGGAAAAAATGAGTGATGCCAGGGTCAGAAAAAATGGTGCCCAAGAAGTGAAAAAAATTTTTTCATCTCAAATGCAAGAATGGATGCTAGGACATTAATCAGGGTGAAATTCCATACTTAAAAATGGTATTGCTTGCTGTTTTTAAAAATTGAGTGTTTTTGGTCCCCGAAGAAAAAAACCGTGATGCCGCGGTCAGAAAAAATTGTGCCCAAAAGCGAAAAAAAAATTTCCAAGTCAAATGCAAAAACGGATGTTGGGACATGAATCAGGGTGGAATTTCATACTTAAAAATGGTATTGCTTGCTGTTTTAAAAAATTGAGTGTTTTTGGTCCCCGAGGAAAAAATGTGTGATGCCAGGGTCAGAAAAAATGGTGCCCAGAAGTGAAATTTTTTTTTCATCTCAAATGCAAAAATGGATGCTAGGACATTAATCAGGGTGAAATTCCATACTTAAAAATGGTATTGCTTGCTGTTTTAAAAAATTGAGTGTTTTTGGTCCCCGAGGAAAAAAACCGTGATGCCGCGGTCAGAAAAAGTGGTGCCCAGAAGCGAAAAAATTTTTTCAAGTCAAATGCAAAAACAGATGCTGGGACATGAATCAGGGTGGAATTTCATACTTAAAATGGTATTGCTTGCTGGTTTTAAAAATTGAGTGTTTTTGGTTCCTGAGGAAAAAATGCGTGATGGTCAGAAAAAATGGTGCCCAGAAGTGAAAAAAAATTTTTCATCTCAAATGCAAAAATGGATGCTGGGACATGAATCAGGGTGGAATTTCATTCTTAAAAATGGTATTGCTTGCTGTTTTTAAAAAATGAGTGTTTTTGGCCCCCGAGGAAAAAATGCGTGATGCCAGGGTGAGAAAAAATGGTGCCCAAGAAGTGAAAAAAATATTTTCATCTCAAATGCAAAAACGGATGCTAGGACATGAATCAGGGTGAAATTCCATACTTAAAAATGGTATTGCTTGCTGTTTTTAAAAATTGAGTGTCTTTGGTCCCCGAAGAAAAAAACCGTGATGCCGCGGTCAGAAAAAATTGTGCCCAAAAGCGAAAAAAAAATTTCCAAGTCAAATGCAAAAACGGATGCTGGGACATGAATCAGGGTGGAATTTCATACTTAAAAATGGTATTGCTTGCTGTTTTTAAAAATTGAGTGTTTTTGGTCCCCGAGGAAAAAAACCGTGATGCCGCGGTCAGAAAAAGTGGTGCCCAGCAGCGAAAAAATTTTTTCAAGTCAAATGCAAAAACAGATGCTGGGACATGAATCAGGGTGGAATTTCATACTTAAAATGGTATTGCTTGCTGGTTTTAAAAATTGAGTGTTTTTGGTTCCTGAGGAAAAAATGCGTGATGGTCAGAAAAAATGGTGCCCAGAAGTGAAAAAAAATTTTTCATCTCAAATGCAAAAACGGATGCTGGGACATGAATCAGGGTGGAATTTCATTCTTAAAAATGGTATTGCTTGCTGTTTTTAAAAAATGAGTGTTTTTGGCCCCCAAGGAAAAAATGCGTGATGCCAGGGTCAGAAAAAATGGTGCCCAAGAAGTGAAAAAAAATTTTTCATCTCAAATGCAAAAATGGATGCTAGGACATTAATCAGGGTGAAATTCCATACTTAAAAATGGTATTGCTTGCTGTTTTTAAAAATTGGGTATTTTTGGTCCCTGAGGAAAAAATGCGTGATGCCGGGGTCAGAAAAAATGGTGCCCAGAAGTGAAAAAAAATTTTTCATGTCAAATGCAAAAACGGATGCTGGGACATTAATCAGGGTGGAATTTCATACTTAAAAATGGTATTGCTTGCTGTTTTTAAAAATTGAGAGTTTTTGGCCCACGTGGAAAAAATGCGTGATGCCGCGGTCAGAAAAAGTGGTGCCCAGAAGCGAAAAAATTTTTTTCATCTCAAATGCAAAAATGGATGCTAGGACATAAATCAGGGTGAAATTCCATACTTAAAAATGGTATTGCTTCCTGTTTTAAAAAATTGAGTGTTTTTGGTCCCCGAGGAAAAAAACCGTGATGCCGCGGTCAGAAAAAGTGGTGCCCAGAAGCGAAAAAATTTTTTTCATGTCAAATGCAAAAACGGATGCTGGGACATGAATCAGGGTGGAATTTCGTACTTAAAATGGTATTGCTTGCTGTTTTTAAAAATTGAGTGTTTTTGGTCCCCGAGGAAAAAAACCGTGATGGCGCGGTCAGAAAAAGTGGTGCCCAGAAGCGAAAAATTTTTTTTCAAGTCAAATGCAAAAGCAGATGCTGGGACATGAATCAGGGTGGAATTTCATACTTAAAATGGTATGGCTTGCTGTTTTTAAAAATTGAGTGTTTTTGGTCCCCGAGGAAAAAATTCGTGATGCCGGGGTCAGAAAAAATGGTGCCCAAGAAGTGAAAAAAATTTTTCCATCTCAAATGCAAAAATGGATGCTAGGACATTAATCAGGGTGAAATTCCATACTTAAAAATGGTATTGCTTGCTGTTTTTAAAAATTGGGTATTTTTGGTCCCTGAGGAAAAAATGCGTGATGCCAGGGGTCAGAAAAAATGGTGCCCAGAAGTGAAAATTTTTTTTCATCTCAAATGCAAAAACGGATGCTAGGACATTAATCAGGGTGAAATTCCATACTTAAAAATGGTATTGCTTGCTTTTTTAAAAAATTGAGTGTTTTTGGTCCCCGAGGAAAATAACCGTGATGCCGCGGTCAGAAAAAATGGTGCCCAGAAGCGAAAAATTTTTTTTCAAGTCAAATGCAAAAACGGATGCTGGGACATGAATCAGGGTGGAATTTCATACTTAAAATGGTATTGCTTGCTGTTTTTAAAAATTGAGTGTTTTTGGTCCCCGAGGAAAAAATGCGTGATGCCGGGGTCAGAAAAAATGGTGCCCCAGAATTGAAAAAAATTTTTTCATCTAAAATGCAAAAACGGATGCTAGGACATGAATCAGGGTGAAATTCCATACTTAAAAATGGTATTGCTTGCTGTTTTTAAAAATTGAGTGTTTTTGGTCCCCGAAGAAAAAAACCGTGATGCCGCGGTCAGAAAAAATTGTGCCCAAAAGCGAAAAAATTTTTTTCAAGTCAAATGCAAAAACAGATGCTGGGACATGAATCAGGGTGGAATTTCATACTTAAAATGGTATTGCTTGCTGGTTTTAAAAATTGAGTGTTTTTGGTTCCTGAGGAAAAAATGCGTGATGGTCAGAAAAAATGGTGCCCAGAAGTGAAAAAAAAATTTTCATCTCAAATGCAAAAACGGATGCTGGGACATGAATCAGGGTGGAATTTCATTCTTAAAAATGGTATTGCTTGCTGTTTTTAAAAAATGAGTGTTTTTTGCCCCCGAGGAAAAAATGCGTGATGCCAGGGTCAGAAAAAATGGTGCCCAAGAAGTGAAAAAAATTTTTTCATCTCAAATGCAAAAATGGATGCTAGGACATTAATCAGGGTGAAATTCCATACTTAAAAATGGAATTGCTTGCTGTTTTAAAAAATTGAGTGTTTTTGGTCCCCGAGGAAAAAAACCGTGATGCCGCGGTCAGAAAAAGTGGTGCCCAGAAGCGAAAAATTTTTTTTCAAGTCAAATGCAAAAACAGATGCTGGGACATGAATCAGGGTGGAATTTCATACTTAAAATGGTATTGCTTGCTGGTTTTAAAAATTGAGTGTTTTTTGTTCCTGAGGAAAAAATGCGTGATGGTCAGAAAAAATGGTGCCCAGAAGTGAAAAATTTTTTTTCATCTCAAATGCAAAAACGGATGCTAGGACATTAATCAGGGTGAAATTCCATACTTAAAAATGGTATTGCTTGCTGTTTTTAAAAATTGAGTGTTTTTGGTCCCCGAGGAAAAAATGCGTGATGCCAGGGTCGGAAAAAATGGTGCCCAAGAAGTGAAAAAAAATTTTCCATCTCAAATGCAAAAATTGATGCTAGGACATTAATCAGGGTGAAATTCCATACTTAAAAATGGTATTGCTTGCTGTTTTTAAAAATTGGGTATTTTTGCTCCCTGAGGAAAAAATGCGTGATGCCGGGGTCAGAAAAAATGGTGCCCAGAAGTGAAAAAAAATTGTTCATGTCGAATGCAAAAACGGATGCTGGGACATGAATCAGGATGGAATTTTGTACTTAAAAATGGTATTTCTTGCTGTTTTTAAAAATTGAGTGTTTTTGGTCCCCGAGGAAAATAACCGTGATGCCGCGGTCAGAAAAAATGGTGCCCAGAAGCGAAAAAAATTTTTTCAAGTCAAATGCAAAAACGGATGCTGGGACATGAATCAGGGTGGAATTTCATACTTAAAATGGAATTGCTTGCTGTTTTTAAAAATTGAGTGTTTTTGGTCCCCGAGGAAAAAATGCGTGATGCCGGGGTCAGAAAAAATGGTGCCCAGAAGTGAAAAAAAATTTTTCATCTCAAATGCAAAAACGGATGCTAGGACGTTAATCAGGGTGAAATTCCATACTTAAAAATGGTATTGCTTGCTGGTTTTAAAAATTGAGTGTTTTTGGTTCCTGAGGAAAAAATGCGTGATGCCGGGGTCAGAAAAAATGGTGCCCCAGAATTGAAAAAAAATTTTTCATCTCAAATGCAAAAACGGATGCTAGGACATGAATCAGGGTGAAATTCCATACTTAAAAATGGTATTGCTTGCTGTTTTTAAAAATTGAGTGTTTTTGGTCCCCGAAGAAAAAAACCGTGATGCCGCGGTCAGAAAAAATTGTGCCCAAAAGCGAAAAAAAAATTTCCAAGTCAAATGCAAAAATGGATGCTGGGACATGAATCAGGGTGGAATTTCATACTTAAAAATGGTATTGCTTGCTGTTTTTAAAAATTGAGAGTTTTTGGCCCCCGAGGAAAAAATGCGTGATGCCAGGGTCAGAAAAAATGGTGCCCAGAAGTGAAAATTTTTTTTCATCTCAAATGCAAAAATGGATGCTAGGACATTAATCAGGGTGAAATTCCATACTTAAAAATGGTATTGCTTGCTGTTTTAAAAAATTGAGTGTTTTTGGTCCCCGAGGAAAAAAACCGGGATGCCGCTGTGAGAAAAAGTGGTGCCCAGAAGCGAAAAAAATTTTTTCATGTCAAATGCAAAAACGGATGCTGGGACATGAATCAGGGTGGAATTTCGTACTTAAAATGGTATTGCTTGCTGTTTTTAAAAATTGAGTGTTTTTGGTCCCCGAGGAAAAAAACCGTGATGGCGCGGTCAGAAAAAGTGGTGCCCAGAAGCGAAAAAAATTTTTTCAAGTCAAATGCAAAAGCAGATGCTGGGACATGAATCAGGGTGGAATTTCATACTTAAAATGGTATGGCTTGCTGTTTTTAAAAATTGAGTGTTTTTGGTCCCCGAGGAAAAAATTCGTGATGCCGGGGTCAGAAAAAATGGTGCCCAGAAGTGAAAAAAAATTTTTCATCTCAAATGCAAAAACGGATGCTAGGACGTTAATCAGGGTGAAATTCCATACTTAAAAATGGTATTGCTTGCTGGTTTTAAAAATTGAGTGTTTTTGGTTCCTGAGGAAAAAATGCGTGATGCCGGGGTCAGAAAAAATGGTGCCCCAGAATTGAAAAAAAATTTTTCATCTCAAATGCAAAAACGGATGCTAGGACATGAATCAGGGTGAAATTCCATACTTAAAAATGGTATTGCTTGCTGTTTTTAAAAATTGAGTGTTTTTGGTCCCCGAAGAAAAAAACCGTGATGCCGCGGTCAGAAAAAATTGTGCCCAAAAGCGAAAAAAAAATTTCCAAGTCAAATGCAAAAATGGATGCTGGGACATGAATCAGGGTGGAATTTCATACTTAAAAATGGTATTGCTTGCTGTTTTTAAAAATTGAGAGTTTTTGGCCCCCGAGGAAAAAATGCGTGATGCCAGGGTCAGAAAAAATGGTGCCCAGAAGTGAAAATTTTTTTTCATCTCAAATGCAAAAATGGATGCTAGGACATTAATCAGGGTGAAATTCCATACTTAAAAATGGTATTGCTTGCTGTTTTAAAAAATTGAGTGTTTTTGGTCCCCGAGGAAAAAAACCGGGATGCCGCGGTCAGAAAAAGTGGTGCCCAGAAGCGAAAAAATTTTTTTCATGTCAAATGCAAAAACGGATGCTGGGACATGAATCAGGGTGGAATTTCGTACTTAAAATGGTATTGCTTGCTGTTTTTAAAAATTGAGTGTTTTTGGTCCCCGAGGAAAAAAACCGTGATACCGCGGTCAGAAAAAATTGTGCCCAAAAGCGAAAAAATTTTTTTAAAGTCAAATGCAAAAACAGATGCTGGGACATGAATCAGGGTGGAATTTCATACTTAAAATGGTATTGCTTGCTGGTTTTAAAAATTGAGTGTTTTTGGTTCCTGAGGAAAAAATGCGTGATGGTCAGAAAAAATGGTGCCCAGAAGTGAAAAAAAATTTTTCATCTCAAATGCAAAAACGGATGCTGGGACATGAATCAGGGTGGAATTTCATTCTTAAAAATGGTATTGCTTGCTGTTTTTAAAAAATGAGTGTTTTTCGCCCCCGAGGAAAAAATGCGTGATGCCAGGGTCAGACAAAATGGTGCCCAAGAAGTGAAAAAAAATTTTTCATCTCAAATGCAAAAATGGATGCTAGGACATTAATCAGGGTGAAATTCCATACTTAAAAATGGTATTGCTTGCTGTTTTTAAAAATTGAGTGTTTTTGGTCCCCGAGGAAAAAAACCGTGATGCCGCGGTCAGAAAAAGTGGTGCCCAGAAGCGAAAAATTTTTTTTCAAGTCAAATGCAAAAACAGATGCTGGGACATGAATCAGGGTGGAATTTCATACTTAAAATGGTATTGCTTGCTGGTTTTAAAAATTGAGTGTTTTTTGTTCCTGAGGAAAAAATGCGTGATGGTCAGAAAAAATGGTGCCCAGAAGTGAAAAATTTTTTTTCATCTCAAATGCAAAAACGGATGCTAGGACATTAATCAGGGTGAAATTCCATACTTAAAAATGGTATTGCTTGCTGTTTTTAAAAATTGAGTGTTTTTGGTCCCCGAGGAAAAAATGCGTGATGCCAGGGTCGGAAAAAATGGTGCCCAAGAAGTGAAAAAAAATTTTCCATCTCAAATGCAAAAATTGATGCTAGGACATTAATCAGGGTGAAATTCCATACTTAAAAATGGTATTGCTTGCTGTTTTTAAAAATTGGGTATTTTTGCTCCCTGAGGAAAAAATGCGTGATGCCGGGGTCAGAAAAAATGGTGCCCAGAAGTGAAAAAAAATTGTTCATGTCGAATGCAAAAATGGATGCTGGGACATGAATCAGGATGGAATTTTGTACTTAAAAATGGTATTGCTTGCTGTTTTTAAAAATTGAGTGTTTTTTGTCCCAGAGGAAAATAACCGTGATGCCGCGGTCAGAAAAAATGGTGCCCAGAAGCGAAAAAATTTTTTTCAAGTCAAATGCAAAAACGGATGCTGGGACATGAATCAGGGTGGAATTTCATACTTAAAATGGTATTGCTTGCTGTTTTTAAAAATTGAGTGTTTTTGGTCCCCGAGGAAAAAATGCGTGATGCCGGGGTCAGAAAAAATGGTGCCCAGAAGTGAAAAAAAATTTTTCATCTCAAATGCAAAAACGGATGCTAGGACGTTAATCAGGGTGAAATTCCATACTTAAAAATGGTATTGCTTGCTGTTTTAAAAAATTGAGTGTTTTTGGTCCCCGAGGAAAAAAACCGGGATGCCGGGGTCAGAAAAAATGGTGCCCCAGAATTGAAAAAAAATTTTTCATCTCAAATGCAAAAACGGATGCTAGGACATGAATCAGGGTGAAATTCCATACTTAAAAATGGTATTGCTTGCTGTTTTTAAAAATTGAGTGTTTTTGGTCCCCGAAGAAAAAAACCGTGATGCCGCGGTCAGAAAAAATTGTGCCCAAAAGCGAAAAAAAAATTTCCAAGTCAAATGCAAAAATGGATGCTGGGACATGAATCAGGGTGGAATTTCATACTTAAAAATGGTATTGCTTGCTGTTTTTAAAAATTGAGAGTTTTTGGCCCCCGAGGAAAAAATGCGTGATGCCAGGGTCAGAAAAAATGGTGCCCAGAAGTGAAAAATTTTTTTCATCTCAAATGCAAAAATGGATGCTAGGACATTAATCAGGGTGAAATTCCATACTTAAAAATGGTATTGCTTGCTGTTTTAAAAAATTGAGTGTTTTTGGTCCCCGAGGAAAAAAACCGGGATGCCGCTGTGAGAAAAAGTGGTGCCCAGAAGCGAAAAAATTTTTTTCATGTCAAATGCAAAAACGGATGCTGGGACATGAATCAGGGTGGAATTTCGTACTTAAAATGGTATTGCTTGCTGTTTTTAAAAATTGAGTGTTTTTGGTCCCCGAGGAAAAAAACCGTGATGGCGCGGTCAGAAAAAGTGGTGCCCAGAAGCGAAAAAATTTTTTTCAAGTCAAATGCAAAAGCAGATGCTGGGACATGAATCAGGGTGGAATTTCATACTTAAAATGGTATGGCTTGCTGTTTTTAAAAATTGAGTGTTTTTGGTCCCCGAGGAAAAAATTCGTGATGCCGGGGTCAGAAAAAATGGTGCCCAAGAAGTGAAAAAAATTTTTCCATCTCAAATGCAAAAATAGATGCTAGGACATTAATCAGGGTGAAATTCCATACTTAAAAATGGTATTGCTTGCTGTTTTTAAAAATTGGGTATTTTTGGTCCCTGAGGAAAAAATGCGTGATGCCAGGGGTCAGAAAAAATGGTGCCCAGAAGTGAAAATTTTTTTTCATCTCAAATGCAAAAACGGATGCTAGGACATTAATCAGGGTGAAATTCCATACTTAAAAATGGTATTGATTGCTTTTTTAAAAAATTGAGTGTTTTTGGTCCCCGAGGAAAATAACCGTGATGCCGCGGTAAGAAAAAATGGTGCCCAGAAGCGAAAAAATTTTTTTCAAGTCAAATGCAAAAACGGATGCTGGGACATGAATCAGGGTGGAATTTCATACTTAAAATGGTATTGCTTGCTGTTTTTAAAAATTGAGTGTTTTTGGTGCCCGAGGAAAAAATGCGTGATGCCGGGGTCAGAAAAAATGGTGCCCCAGAATTGAAAAAAAATTTTTCATCTAAAATGCAAAAACGGATGCTAGGACATGAATCAGGGTGAAATTCCATACTTAAAAATGGTATTGCTTGCTGTTTTTAAAAATTGAGTGTTTTTGGTCCCCGAAGAAAAAAACCGTGATGCCGCGGTCAGAAAAAATTGTGCCCAAAAGCGAAAAAAAATTTTTCAAGTCAAATGCAAAAACAGATGCTGGGACATGAATCAGGGTGGAATTTCATACTTAAAATGGTATTGCTTGCTGGTTTTAAAAATTGAGTGTTTTTGGTTCCTGAGGAAAAAATGCGTGATGGTCAGAAAAAATGGTGC
Organism: Diadophis punctatus similis; assembly: GCA_023053685.1. Lineage (NCBI taxonomy): Eukaryota > Metazoa > Chordata > Lepidosauria > Squamata > Dipsadidae > Diadophis > Diadophis punctatus. The sequence continues at coordinate 121,817,404 of JALIGW010000002.1, forward strand.
CCAGAAGTGAAAAAAAATTTTTCATCTCAAATGCAAAAACGGATGCTGGGACATGAATCAGGGTGGAATTTCATTCTTAAAAATGGTATTGCTTGCTGTTTTTAAAAAATGAGTGTTTTTGGCCCCCGAGGAAAAAATGCGTGATGCCAGGGTCAGAAAAAATGGTGCCCAAGAAGTGAAAAAATTTTTTTCATCTCAAATGCAAAAATGGATGCTAGGACATTAATCAGGGTGAAATTCCATACTTAAAAATGGAATTGCTTGCTGTTTTAAAAAATTGAGTGTTTTTGGTCCCCGAGGAAAAAAACCGTGATGCCGCGGTCAGAAAAAGTGGTGCCCAGAAGCGAAAAATTTTTTTTCAAGTCAAATGCAAAAACAGATGCTGGGACATGAATCAGGGTGGAATTTCATACTTAAAATGGTATTGCTTGCTGGTTTTAAAAATTGAGTGTTTTTGGTTCCTGAGGAAAAAATGCGTGATGGTCAGAAAAAATGGTGCCCAGAAGTGAAAAAAATTTTTTCATCTCAAATGCAAAAACGGATGCTGGGACATGAATCAGGGTGGAATTTCATTCTTAAAAATGGTATTGCTTGCTGTTTTTAAAAAATGAGTGTTTTTGGCCCCCGAGGAAAAAATGCGTGATGCCAGGGTCAGAAAAAATGGTGCCCAAGAAGTGAAAAAAATTTTTTCATCTCAAATGCAAAAATGGATGCTAGGACATTAATCAGGGTGAAATTCCATACTTAAAAATGGAATTGCTTGCTGTTTTAAAAAATTGAGTGTTTTTGGTCCCCGAGGAAAAAAACCGTGATGCCGCGGTCAGAAAAAGTGGTGCCCAGAAGCGAAAAATTTTTTTTCAAGTCAAATGCAAAAACAGATGCTGGGACATGAATCAGGGTGGAATTTCATACTTAAAATGGTATTGCTTGCTGGTTTTAAAAATTGAGTGTTTTTTGTTCCTGAGGAAAAAATGCGTGATGGTCAGAAAAAATGGTGCCCAGAAGTGAAAAATTTTTTTTCATCTCAAATGCAAAAACGGATGCTAGGACATTAATCAGGGTGAAATTCCATACTTAAAAATGGTATTGCTTGCTGTTTTTAAAAATTGAGTGTTTTTGGTCCCCGAGGAAAAAATGCGTGATGCCAGGGTCGGAAAAAATGGTGCCCAAGAAGTGAAAAAAAATTTTCCATCTCAAATGCAAAAATTGATGCTAGGACATTAATCAGGGTGAAATTCCATACTTAAAAATGGTATTGCTTGCTGTTTTTAAAAATTGGGTATTTTTGCTCCCTGAGGAAAAAATGCGTGATGCCGGGGTCAGAAAAAATGGTGCCCAGAAGTGAAAAAAAATTGTTCATGTCGAATGCAAAAACGGATGCTGGGACATGAATCAGGATGGAATTTTGTACTTAAAAATGGTATTGCTTGCTGTTTTTAAAAATTGAGTGTTTTTTGTCCCAGAGGAAAATAACCGTGATGCCGCGGTCAGAAAAAATGGTGCCCAGAAGCGAAAAAATTTTTTTCAAGTCAAATGCAAAAACGGATGCTGGGACATGAATCAGGGTGGAATTTCATACTTAAAATGGTATTGCTTGCTGTTTTTAAAAATTGAGTGTTTTTGGTCCCCGAGGAAAAAATGCGTGATGCCGGGGTCAGAAAAAATGGTGCCCAGAAGTGAAAAAAAATTTTTCATCTCAAATGCAAAAACGGATGCTAGGACGTTAATCAGGGTGAAATTCCATACTTAAAAATGGTATTGCTTGCTGGTTTTAAAAATTGAGTGTTTTTGGTTCCTGAGGAAAAAATGCGTGATGCCGGGGTCAGAAAAAATGGTGCCCCAGAATTGAAAAAAAATTTTTCATCTCAAATGCAAAAACGGATGCTAGGACATGAATCAGGGTGAAATTCCATACTTAAAAATGGTATTGCTTGCTGTTTTTAAAAATTGAGTGTTTTTGGTCCCCGAAGAAAAAAACCGTGATGCCGCGGTCAGAAAAAATTGTGCCCAAAAGCGAAAAAAAAATTTCCAAGTCAAATGCAAAAATGGATGCTGGGACATGAATCAGGGTGGAATTTCATACTTAAAAATGGTATTGCTTGCTGTTTTTAAAAATTGAGAGTTTTTGGCCCCCGAGGAAAAAATGCGTGATGCCAGGGTCAGAAAAAATGGTGCCCAGAAGTGAAAATTTTTTTTCATCTCAAATGCAAAAATGGATGCTAGGACATTAATCAGGGTGAAATTCCATACTTAAAAATGGTATTGCTTGCTGTTTTAAAAAATTGAGTGTTTTTGGTCCCCGAGGAAAAAAACCGGGATGCCGCTGTGAGAAAAAGTGGTGCCCAGAAGCGAAAAATTTTTTTTCATGTCAAATGCAAAAACGGATGCTGGGACATGAATCAGGGTGGAATTTCGTACTTAAAATGGTATTGCTTGCTGTTTTTAAAAATTGAGTGTTTTTGGTCCCCGAGGAAAAAAACCGTGATGGCGCGGTCAGAAAAAGTGGTGCCCAGAAGCGAAAAAATTTTTTTCAAGTCAAATGCAAAAGCAGATGCTGGGACATGAATCAGGGTGGAATTTCATACTTAAAATGGTATGGCTTGCTGTTTTTAAAAATTGAGTGTTTTTGGTCCCCGAGGAAAAAATTCGTGATGCCGGGGTCAGAAAAAATGGTGCCCAAGAAGTGAAAAAAATTTTTCCATCTCAAATGCAAAAATAGATGCTAGGACATTAATCAGGGTGAAATTCCATACTTAAAAATGGTATTGCTTGCTGTTTTAAAAAATTGGGTATTTTTGGTCCCTGAGGAAAAAATGCGTGATGCCAGGGGTCAGAAAAAATGGTGCCCAGAAGTGAAAATTTTTTTTCATCTCAAATGCAAAAACGGATGCTAGGACATTAATCAGGGTGAAATTCCATACTTAAAAATGGTATTGCTTGCTTTTTTAAAAAATTGAGTGTTTTTGGTCCCCGAGGAAAATAACCGTGATGCCGCGGTCAGAAAAAATGGTGCCCAGAAGCGAAAAAATTTTTTTCAAGTCAAATGCAAAAACGGATGCTGGGACATGAATCAGGGTGGAATTTCATACTTAAAATGGTATTGCTTGCTGTTTTTAAAAATTGAGTGTTTTTGGTCCCCGAGGAAAAAATGCGTGATGCCGGGGTCAGAAAAAATGGTGCCCCAGAATTGAAAAAAAATTTTTCATCTAAAATGCAAAAACGGATGCTAGGACATGAATCAGGGTGAAATTCCATACTTAAAAATGGTATTGCTTGCTGTTTTTAAAAATTGAGTGTTTTTGGTCCCCGAAGAAAAAAACCGTGATGCCGCGGTCAGAAAAAATTGTGCCCAAAAGCGAAAAAAAATTTTTCAAGTCAAATGCAAAAACAGATGCTGGGACATGAATCAGGGTGGAATTTCATACTTAAAATGGTATTGCTTGCTGGTTTTAAAAATTGAGTGTTTTTGGTTCCTGAGGAAAAAATGCGTGATGGTCAGAAAAAATGGTGCCCAGAAGTGAAAAAAAATTTTTCATCTCAAATGCAAAAACGGATGCTGGGACATGAATCAGGGTGGAATTTCATTCTTAAAAATGGTATTGCTTGCTGTTTTTAAAAAATGAGTGTTTTTGGCCCCCGAGGAAAAAATGCGTGATGCCAGGGTCAGAAAAAATGGTGCCCAAGAAGTGAAAAAAATTTTTTCATCTCAAATGCAAAAATGGATGCTAGGACATTAATCAGGGTGAAATTCCATACTTAAAAATGGAATTGCTTGCTGTTTTAAAAAATTGAGTGTTTTTGGTCCCCGAGGAAAAAAACCGTGATGCCGCGGTCAGAAAAAGTGGTGCCCAGAAGCGAAAAATTTTTTTTCAAGTCAAATGCAAAAACAGATGCTGGGACATGAATCAGGGTGGAATTTCATACTTAAAATGGTATTGCTTGCTGGTTTTAAAAATTGAGTGTTTTTTGTTCCTGAGGAAAAAATGCGTGATGGTCAGAAAAAATGGTGCCCAGAAGTGAAAAATTTTTTTTCATCTCAAATGCAAAAACGGATGCTAGGACATTAATCAGGGTGAAATTCCATACTTAAAAATGGTATTGCTTGCTGTTTTTAAAAATTGAGTGTTTTTGGTCCCCGAGGAAAAAATGCGTGATGCCAGGGTCAGAAAAAATGGTGCCCAAGAAGTGAAAAAAAATTTTCCATCTCAAATGCAAAAATTGATGCTAGGACATTAATCAGGGTGAAATTCCATACTTAAAAATGGTATTGCTTGCTGTTTTTAAAAATTGGGTATTTTTGCTCCCTGAGGAAAAAATGCGTGATGCCGGGGTCAGAAAAAATGGTGCCCAGAAGTGAAAAAAAATTGTTCATGTCGAATGCAAAAACGGATGCTGGGACATGAATCAGGATGGAATTTCGTACTTAAAAATGGTATTGCTTGCTGTTTTTAAAAATTGAGTGTTTTTTGTCCCAGAGGAAAATAACCGTGATGCCGCGGTCAGAAAAAATGGTGCCCAGAAGCGAAAAAATTTTTTTCAAGTCAAATGCAAAAACGGATGCTGGGACATGAATCAGGGTGGAATTTCATACTTAAAATGGTATTGCTTGCTGTTTTTAAAAATTGAGTGTTTTTGGTCCCCGAGGAAAAAATGCGTGATGCCGGGGTCAGAAAAAATGGTGCCCAGAAGTGAAAAAAAATTTTTCATCTCAAATGCAAAAACGGATGCTAGGACGTTAATCAGGGTGAAATTCCATACTTAAAAATGGTATTGCTTGCTGTTTTTAAAAATTGAGTGTTTTTGGTCCCCGAGGAAAAAATGCGTGATGCCAGGGTCAGAAAAAATGGTGCCCAAGAAGTGAAAAAAAATTTTCCATCTCAAATGCAAAAATTGATGCTAGGACATTAATCAGGGTGAAATTCCATACTTAAAAATGGTATTGCTTGCTGTTTTTAAAAATTGGGTATTTTTGCTCCCTGAGGAAAAAATGCGTGATGCCGGGGTCAGAAAAAAATGGTGCCCAGAAGTGAAAAAAAATTGTTCATGTCGAATGCAAAAACGGATGCTGGGACATGAATCAGGATGGAATTTCGTACTTAAAAATGGTATTGCTTGCTGTTTTTAAAAATTGAGTGTTTTTTGTCCCAGAGGAAAATAACCGTGATGCCGCGGTCAGAAAAAATGGTGCCCAGAAGCGAAAAAATTTTTTTCAAGTCAAATGCAAAAACGGATGCTGGGACATGAATCAGGGTGGAATTTCATACTTAAAATGGTATTGCTTGCTGTTTTTAAAAATTGAGTGTTTTTGGTCCCCGAGGAAAAAATGCGTGATGCCGGGGTCAGAAAAAATGGTGCCCAGAAGTGAAAAAAAATTTTTCATCTCAAATGCAAAAACGGATGCTAGGACGTTAATCAGGGTGAAATTCCATACTTAAAAATGGTATTGCTTGCTGGTTTTAAAAATTGAGTGTTTTTGGTTCCTGAGGAAAAAATGCGTGATGCCGGGGTCAGAAAAAATGGTGCCCCAGAATTGAAAAAAATTTTTTAATCTCAAATGCAAAAACGGATGCTAGGACATGAATCAGGGTGAAATTCCATACTTAAAAATGGTATTGCTTGCTGTTTTTAAAAATTGAGTGTTTTTGGTCCCCGAAGAAAAAAACCGTGATGCCGCGGTCAGAAAAAATTGTGCCCAAAAGCGAAAAAAAAATTTCCAAGTCAAATGCAAAAATGGATGCTGGGACATGAATCAGGGTGGAATTTCATACTTAAAAATGGTATTGCTTGCTGTTTTTAAAAATTGAGAGTTTTTGGCCCCCGAGGAAAAAATGCGTGATGCCAGGGTCAGAAAAAGTGGTGCCCAGAAGCGAAAAAAATTTTTCATCTCAAATGCAAAAACGGATGCTAGGACATGAATCAGGGTGAAATTCCATACTTAAAAATGGTATTGCTTGCTGTTTTAAAAAAATGAGTGTTTTTGGTCCCCGAGGAAAAAAACCGGGATGCCGCGGTCAGAAAAAGTGGTGCCCAGAAGCGAAAAAAATTTTTTCAAGTCAAATGCAAAAACAGATGCTGGGACATGAATCAGGGTGGAATTTCATACTTAAAATGGTATTGCTTGCTGGTTTTAAAAATTGAGTGTTTTTGGTTCCTGAGGAAAAAATGCGTGATGGTCAGAAAAAATGGTGCCAGGAAGTGAAAAAATTTTTTTCATCTGAAATGCAAAAATGGATGCTAGGACATTAATCAGGGTGAAATTCCATACTTAAAAATGGTATTGCTTGCTGTTTTAAAAAATTGAGTGTTTTTGGTCCCCGAGGAAAAAAACCGGGATGCCGCGGTCAGAAAAAGTGGTGCCCAGAAGCGAAAAAATTTTTTTCAAGTCAAATGCAAAAACAGATGCTGGGACATGAATCAGGGTGGAATTTCGTACTTAAAAATGGTATTGCTTGCTGTTTTTAAAAATTGAGTGTTTTTTGTCCCAGTGGAAAATAACCGTAATGCCGCGGTCAGAAAAAATGGTGCCCAGAAGCGAAAAATTTTTTTTCAAGTCAAATGCAAAAATGGATGCTGGGACATGAATCAGGGTGGAATTTCATACTTAAAAATGGTATTGCTTGCTGTTTTTAAAAATTGAGTGTTTTTGGTCCCCGAGGAAAAAATGCGTGATGCCAGGGGTCAGAAAAAATGGTGCCCAGAAGTGAAAATTTTTTTTCATCTCAAATGCAAAAACGGATGCTAGGACATTAATCAGGGTGAAATTCCATACTTAAAAATGGTATTGCTTGCTGGTTTTAAAAATTGAATGTTTTTGGTTCCTGAGGAAAAAATGCGTGATGGTCAGAAAAAATGGTGCCAGGAAGTGAAAAAATTTTTTTCATCTGAAATGCAAAAACGGATGCTGGGACATGAATCAGGGTGGAATTTCATTCTTAAAAATGGTATTGCTTGCTGTTTTCAAAAAATGAGTGTTTTTGGCCCCCGAGGAAAAAATGCGTGATGCCAGGGTCAGAAAAAATGGTGCCCAAGAAGTGAAAAAAATTTTTTCATCTCAAATGCAAAAATGGATGCTAGGACATTAATCAGGGTGGAATTTCATACTTAAAAATGGTATTGCTTGCTGTTTTTTAAAATTGAGTGTTTTTGGTCCCCGAAGAAAAAAACCATGATGCCGCGGTCAGAAAAAATTGTGCCCAAAAGCGAAAAAAAAATTTCCAAGTCAAATGCAAAAACGGATGCTGGGACATGAATCAGGGTGGAATTTCATACTTAAAAATGGTACTGCTTGCTGTTTTTAAAAATTGAGAGTTTTTGGCCCCCGAGGAAAAAATGTGTGATGCCAGGGTCAGAAAAAATGGTGCCCAGAAGTGAAAATTTTTTTTTCATCTCAAATGCAAAAATGGATGCTAGGACATTAATCAGGGTGAAATTCCATACTTAAAAATGGTATTGCTTGCTGGTTTTAAAAATTGAGTGTTTTTGGTTCCTGAGGAAAAAATGCGTGATGGTCAGAAAAAATGGTGCCAGGAAGTGAAAATTTTTTTTTCATCTGAAATGCAAAAACGGATGCTGGGACATGAATCAGGGTGGAATTTCATTCTTAAAAATGGTATTGCTTGCTGTTTTTAAAAAATGAGTGTTTTTGGCCCCCGAGGAAAAAATGAGTGATGCCAGGGTCAGAAAAAGTGGTGCCCAGAAGTGAAAAATTTTTTTTCAAGTCAAATGCAAAAACAGATGCTGGGACATGAATCAGGGTGGAATTTCATACTTAAAATGGTATTGCTTGCTGGTTTTAAAAATTGAGTGTTTTTGGTTCCTGAGGAAAAAATGCGTGATGGTCAGAAAAAATGGTGCCCAGAAGTGAAAAAAAATTTTTCATCTCAAATGCAAAAACGGATGCTGGGACATGAATCAGGGTGGAATTTCATTCTTAAAAATGGTATTGCTTGCTGTTTTAAAAAATTGAGTGTTTTTGGTCCCCGAGGAAAAAAACCGGGATGCCGCGGTCAGAAAAAGTGGTGCCCAGAAGCGAAAAAAATTTTTTCAAGTCAAATGCAAAAACAGATGCTGGGACATGAATCAGGGTGGAATTTCGTACTTAAAAATGGTATTGCTTGCTGTTTTTAAAAATTGAGTGTTTTTTGTCCCAGTGGAAAATAACCGTAATGCCGCGGTCAGAAAAAATGGTGCCCAGAAGCGAAAAAATTTTTTTCAAGTCAAATGCAAAAACAGATGCTGGGACATGAATCAGGGTGGAATTTCATACTTAAAAATGGTATTGCTTGCTGTTTTTAAGAATTGAGGGTTTTTGGTCCCCGAGGAAAAAATGCGTGATGCCAGGGGTCAGAAAAAATGGTGCCCAGAAGTGAAAAATTTTTTTCAAGTCAAATGCAAAAACAGATGCTGGGACATGAATCAGGGTGGAATTTCATACTTAAAATGGTATTGCTTGCTGGTTTTAAAAATTGAGTGTTTTTGGTTCCTGAGGAAAAAATGCGTGATGGTCAGAAAAAATGGTGCCAGGAAGTGAAAAAAATTTTTTCATCTGAAATGCAAAAACGGATGCTGGGACATGAATCAGGGTGGAATTTCATTCTTAAAAATGGTATTTCTTGCTGTTTTCAAAAAATGAGTGTTTTTGGCCCCCGAGGAAAAAATGCGTGATGCCAGGGTCAGAAAAAATGGTGCCCAAGAAGTGAAAAAAATTTTTTCATCTCAAATGCAAAAATGGATGCTAGGACATTAATCAGGGTGAAATTCCATACTTAAAAATGGTATTGCTTGCTTTTTTTAAAAATTGAGTGTTTTTTGTCCCCGAGGAAAATAACCGTGATGCTGCGGTCAGAAAAAATGGTGCCCAGAAGCGAAAAATTTTTTTTCAAGTCAAATGCAAAAACGGATGCTGGGACATGAATCAGGGTGGAATTTCATACTTAAAAATGGTATTGCTTGCTGTTTTTAAAAATTGAGAGTTTTTGGCCCCCGAGGAAAAAATGCGTGATGCCAGGGTCAGAAAAAATGGTGCCCAGAAGTGAAAAATTTTTTTCATCTCAAATGCAAAAATGGATGCTAGGACATTAATCAGGGTGAAATTCCATACTGAAAAATGGTATTGCTTGCTGTTTTTAAAAATTGAGTGTTTTTGGTCCCCGAGGAAAAAATGCGTGATGCCGGGGTCAGAAAAAATGGTGCCCAGAAGTGAAAAAAAATTTTTCATCTCAAATGCAAAAACGGATGCTAGGACGTTAATCAGGGTGAAATTCCATACTTAAAAATGGTATTGCTTGCTGGTTTTAAAAATTGAGTGTTTTTGGTTCCTGAGGAAAAAATGCGTGATGCCGGGGTCAGAAAAAATGGTGCCCCAGAATTGAAAAAAATTTTTTAATCTCAAATGCAAAAACGGATGCTAGGACATGAATCAGGGTGAAATTCCATACTTAAAAATGGTATTGCTTGCTGTTTTTAAAAATTGAGTGTTTTTGGTCCCCGAAGAAAAAAACCGTGATGCCGCGGTCAGAAAAAATTGTGCCCAAAAGCGAAAAAAAAATTTCCAAGTCAAATGCAAAAATGGATGCTGGGACATGAATCAGGGTGGAATTTCATACTTAAAAATGGTATTGCTTGCTGTTTTTAAAAATTGAGAGTTTTTGGCCCCCGAGGAAAAAATGCGTGATGCCAGGGTCAGAAAAAGTGGTGCCCAGAAGCGAAAAAAATTTTTCATCTCAAATGCAAAAACGGATGCTAGGACATGAATCAGGGTGAAATTCCATACTTAAAAATGGTATTGCTTGCTGTTTTAAAAAAATGAGTGTTTTTGGTCCCCGAGGAAAAAAACCGGGATGCCGCGGTCAGAAAAAGTGGTGCCCAGAAGCGAAAAAAATTTTTTCAAGTCAAATGCAAAAACAGATGCTGGGACATGAATCAGGGTGGAATTTCATACTTAAAATGGTATTGCTTGCTGGTTTTAAAAATTGAGTGTTTTTGGTTCCTGAGGAAAAAATGCGTGATGGTCAGAAAAAATGGTGCCAGGAAGTGAAAAAATTTTTTTCATCTGAAATGCAAAAATGGATGCTAGGACATTAATCAGGGTGAAATTCCATACTTAAAAATGGTATTGCTTGCTGTTTTAAAAAATTGAGTGTTTTTGGTCCCCGAGGAAAAAAACCGGGATGCCGCGGTCAGAAAAAGTGGTGCCCAGAAGCGAAAAAATTTTTTTCAAGTCAAATGCAAAAACAGATGCTGGGACATGAATCAGGGTGGAATTTCGTACTTAAAAATGGTATTGCTTGCTGTTTTTAAAAATTGAGTGTTTTTTGTCCCAGTGGAAAATAACCGTAATGCCGCGGTCAGAAAAAATGGTGCCCAGAAGCGAAAAATTTTTTTTCAAGTCAAATGCAAAAATGGATGCTGGGACATGAATCAGGGTGGAATTTCATACTTAAAAATGGTATTGCTTGCTGTTTTTAAAAATTGAGTGTTTTTGGTCCCCGAGGAAAAAATGCGTGATGCCAGGGGTCAGAAAAAATGGTGCCCAGAAGTGAAAATTTTTTTTCATCTCAAATGCAAAAACGGATGCTAGGACATTAATCAGGGTGAAATTCCATACTTAAAAATGGTATTGCTTGCTGGTTTTAAAAATTGAATGTTTTTGGTTCCTGAGGAAAAAATGCGTGATGGTCAGAAAAAATGGTGCCAGGAAGTGAAAAAATTTTTTTCATCTGAAATGCAAAAACGGATGCTGGGACATGAATCAGGGTGGAATTTCATTCTTAAAAATGGTATTGCTTGCTGTTTTCAAAAAATGAGTGTTTTTGGCCCCCGAGGAAAAAATGCGTGATGCCAGGGTCAGAAAAAATGGTGCCCAAGAAGTGAAAAAAATTTTTTCATCTCAAATGCAAAAATGGATGCTAGGACATTAATCAGGGTGAAATTCCATACTTAAAAATGATATTGCTTGCTTTTTTTAAAAATTGAGTGTTTTTGGTCCCCGAGGAAAATAACCGTGATGCCGCGGTCAGAAAAAATGGTGCCCAGAAGCGAAAAATTTTTTTTCAAGTCAAATGCAAAAACGGATGCTGGGACATGAATCAGGGTGGAATTTCATACTTAAAAATGGTATTGCTTGCTGTTTTTAAAAATTGAGTGTTTTTGGTCCCCGAAGAAAAAAACCATGATGCCGCGGTCAGAAAAAATTGTGCCCAAAAGCGAAAAAAAAATTTCCAAGTCAAATGCAAAAACGGATGCTGGGACATGAATCAGGGTGGAATTTCATACTTAAAAATGGTACTGCTTGCTGTTTTTAAAAATTGAGAGTTTTTGGCCCCCGAGGAAAAAATGTGTGATGCCAGGGTCAGAAAAAATGGTGCCCAGAAGTGAAAATTTTTTTTTCATCTCAAATGCAAAAATGGATGCTAGGACATTAATCAGGGTGAAATTCCATACTTAAAAATGGTATTGCTTGCTGGTTTTAAAAATTGAGTGTTTTTGGTTCCTGAGGAAAAAATGCGTGATGGTCAGAAAAAATGGTGCCAGGAAGTGAAAATTTTTTTTTCATCTGAAATGCAAAAACGGATGCTGGGACATGAATCAGGGTGGAATTTCATTCTTAAAAATGGTATTGCTTGCTGTTTTTAAAAAATGAGTGTTTTTGGCCCCCGAGGAAAAAATGAGTGATGCCAGGGTCAGAAAAAGTGGTGCCCAGAAGTGAAAAATTTTTTTTCAAGTCAAATGCAAAAACAGATGCTGGGACATGAATCAGGGTGGAATTTCATACTTAAAATGGTATTGCTTGCTGGTTTTAAAAATTGAGTGTTTTTGGTTCCTGAGGAAAAAATGCGTGATGGTCAGAAAAAATGGTGCCCAGAAGTGAAAAAAAATTTTTCATCTCAAATGCAAAAACGGATGCTGGGACATGAATCAGGGTGGAATTTCATTCTTAAAAATGGTATTGCTTGCTGTTTTAAAAAATTGAGTGTTTTTGGTCCCCGAGGAAAAAAACCGGGATGCCGCGGTCAGAAAAAGTGGTGCCCAGAAGCGAAAAAAATTTTTTCAAGTCAAATGCAAAAACAGATGCTGGGACATGAATCAGGGTGGAATTTCGTACTTAAAAATGGTATTGCTTGCTGTTTTTAAAAATTGAGTGTTTTTTGTCCCAGTGGAAAATAACCGTAATGCCGCGGTCAGAAAAAATGGTGCCCAGAAGCGAAAAAATTTTTTTCAAGTCAAATGCAAAAACAGATGCTGGGACATGAATCAGGGTGGAATTTCATACTTAAAAATGGTATTGCTTGCTGTTTTTAAGAATTGAGGGTTTTTGGTCCCCGAGGAAAAAATGCGTGATGCCAGGGGTCAGAAAAAATGGTGCCCAGAAGTGAAAAAATTTTTTCAAGTCAAATGCAAAAACAGATGCTGGGACATGAATCAGGGTGGAATTTCATACTTAAAATGGTATTGCTTGCTGGTTTTAAAAATTGAGTGTTTTTGGTTCCTGAGGAAAAAATGCGTGATGGTCAGAAAAAATGGTGCCAGGAAGTGAAAAAAATTTTTTCATCTGAAATGCAAAAACGGATGCTGGGACATGAATCAGGGTGGAATTTCATTCTTAAAAATGGTATTTCTTGCTGTTTTCAAAAAATGAGTGTTTTTGGCCCCCGAGGAAAAAATGCGTGATGCCAGGGTCAGAAAAAATGGTGCCCAAGAAGTGAAAAAATTTTTTTCATCTCAAATGCAAAAATGGATGCTAGGACATTAATCAGGGTGAAATTCCATACTTAAAAATGGTATTGCTTGCTTTTTTTAAAAATTGAGTGTTTTTTGTCCCCGAGGAAAATAACCGTGATGCTGCGGTCAGAAAAAATGGTGCCCAGAAGCGAAAAATTTTTTTTCAAGTCAAATGCAAAAACGGATGCTGGGACATGAATCAGGGTGGAATTTCATACTTAAAAATGGTATTGCTTGCTGTTTTTAAAAATTGAGAGTTTTTGGCCCCCGAGGAAAAAATGCGTGATGCCAGGGTCAGAAAAAATGGTGCCCAGAAGTGAAAAATTTTTTTCATCTCAAATGCAAAAATGGATGCTAGGACATTAATCAGGGTGAAATTCCATACTGAAAAATGGTATTGCTTGCTGTTTTAAAAAATTGAGTGTTTTTGGTCCCCGAGGAAAAAAACCGGGATGCCGCGGTCAGAAAAAGTGGTGCCCAGAAGCGAAAAATTTTTTTTCAAGTCAAATGCAAAAACAGATGCTGGGACATGAATCAGGGTGGAATTTCATACTTAAAATGGTATTGCTTGCTGGTTTTAAAAATTGAGTGTATTTGGTTCCTGAGGAAAAAATGCGTGATGGTCAGAAAAAATGGTGCCAGGAAGTGAAAAATTTTTTTTCATCTGAAATGCAAAAATGGATGCTAGGACATTAATCACGGTGAAATTCCATACTTAAAAATGGTATTGCTTGCTGTTTTAAAAAATTGAGTGTTTTTGGTCCCCGAGGAAAAAAACCGGGATGCCGGGGTCAGAAAAAGTGGTGCCCAGAAGCGAAAAAATTTTTTTCAAGTCAAATGCAAAAACAGATGCTGGGACATGAATCAGGGTGGAATTTCGTACTTAAAAATGGTATTGCTTGCTGTTTTTAAAAATTGAGTGTTTTTTGTCCCAGTGGAAAATAACCGTAATGCCGCGGTCAGAAAAAATGGTGCCCAGAAGCGAAAAATTTTTTTTCAAGTCAAATGCAAAAACAGATGCTGGGACATGAATCAGGGTGGAATTTCATACTTAAAAATGGTATTGCTTGCTGTTTTTAAGAATTGAGGGTTTTTGGTCCCCGAGGAAAAAATGCGTGATGCCAGGGGTCAGAAAAAATGGTGCCCAGAAGTGAAAAATTTTTTTCAAGTCAAATGCAAAAACAGATGCTGGGACATGAATCAGGGTGGAATTTCATACTTAAAATGGTATTGCTTGCTGGTTTTAAAAATTGAGTGTTTTTGGTTCCTGAGGAAAAAATGCGTGATGGTCAGAAAAAATGGTGCCAGGAAGTGAAAAAATTTTTTTCATCTGAAATGCAAAAACGGATGCTGGGACATGAATCAGGGTGGAATTTCATTCTTAAAAATGGTATTGCTTGCTGTTTTCAAAAAATGAGTGTTTTTGGCCCGCGAGGAAAAAATGCGTGATGCCAGGGTCAGAAAAAATGGTGCCCAAGAAGTGAAAAAAAAATTTTCATCTCAAATGCAAAAATGGATGCTAGGACATTAATCAGGGTGAAATTCCATACTTAAAAATGGTATTGCTTGCTTTTTTTAAAAATTGAGTGTTTTTGGTCCCCGAGGAAAATAACCGTGATGCTGCGGTCAGAAAAAATGGTGCCCAGAAGCGAAAATTTTTTTTTCAAGTCAAATGCAAAAACGGATGCTGGGACATGAATCAGGGTGGAATTTCATACTTAAAATGGTATTGCTTGCTGTTTTTAAAAATTGAGTGTTTTTGGTCCCCGAGAAAAAAATGCGTGATGCCGGGGTCAGAAAAAATGGTGCCCCAGAATTGAAAAAAAATTTTTCATCTAAAATGCAAAAACGGATGCTAGGACATGAATCAGGGTGAAATTCCATACTTAAAAATGGTATTGCTTGCTGTTTTTAAAAATTGAGTGTTTTTGGTCCCCGAAGAAAAAAACCGTGATGCCAGGGTCAGAAAAAATGGTGCCCAGAAGTGAAAATTTTGTTTTCATCTCAAATGCAAAAATGGATGCTAGGACATTAATCAGGGTGAAATTCCATACTTAAAAATGGTATTGCTTGCTGTTTTAAAAAATTGAGTGTTTTTGGTCCCCGAGGAAAAAAACCGTGATGCCGCGGTCAGAAAAAGTGGTGCCCAGAAGCGAAAAAATTTTTTTCAAGTCAAATGCAAAAACAGATGCTGGGACATGAATCAGGGTGGAATTTCATACTTAAAATGGTATTGCTTGCTGGTTTTAAAAATTGAGTGTTTTTGGTTCCTGAGGAAAAAATGCGTGATGGTCAGAAAAAATGGTGCCCAGAAGTGAAAAAAATTTTTTCATCTCAAATGCAAAAACGGATGCTGGGACATGAATCAGGGTGGAATTTCATTCTTAAAAATGGTATTGCTTGCTGTTTTTAAAAAATGAGTGTTTTTGGCCCCCGAGGAAAAAATGCGTGATGCCAGGGTCAGAAAAAATGGTGCCCAAGAAGTGAAAAAAATTTTTTCATCTCAAATGCAAAAATGGATGCTAGGACATTAATCAGGGTGAAATTCCATACTTAAAAATGGTATTGCTTGCTGTTTTTAAAAATTGGGTATTTTTGGTCCCTGAGGAAAAAATGCGTGATGCCGGGGTCAGAAAAAATGGTGCCCAGAAGTGAAAAAAAATTTTCATGTCAAATGCAAAAACGGATGCTGGGACATGAATCAGGGTGGAATTTCATACTTAAAAATGGTATTGCTTGCTGTTTTTAAAAATTGAGAGTTTTTGGCCCCCGAGGAAAAAATGCGTGATGCCAGGGTCAGAAAAAATGGTGCCCAGAAGTGAAAATTTTGTTTTCATCTCAAATGCAAAAATGGATGCTAGGACATTAATCAGGGTGAAATTCCATACTTAAAAATGGTATTGCTTCCTGTTTTAAAAAATTGAGTGTTTTTGGTCCCCGAGGAAAAAAACCGTCATGCCGCGGTCAGAAAAAGTGGTGCCCAGAAGCGAAAAATTTTTTTTCAAGTCAAATGCAAAAACAGATGCTGGGACATGAATCAGGGTGGAATTTCATACTTAAAATGGTATTGCTTGCTGGTTTTAAAAATTGAGTGTTTTTTGTTCCTGAGGAAAAAATGTGTGATGGTCAGAAAAAATGGTGCCCAGAAGTGAAAAATATTTTTTAATCTCAAATGCAAAAACGGATGCTAGGACATTAATCAGGGTGAAATTCCATACTTAAAAATGGTATTGCTTGCTGTTTTTAAAAATTGAGTGTTTTTGGTCCCCGAGGAAAAAATTCGTGATGCCAGGGTCAGAAAAAATGGTGCCCAAGAAGTGAAAAAAAATTTTCCATCTCAAATGCAAAAATGGATGCTAGGACATTAATCAGGGTGAAATTCCATACTTAAAAATGGTATTGCTTGCTGTTTTTAAAAATTGGGTATTTTTGCTCCCTGAGGAAAAAATGCGTGATGCCGGGGTCAGAAAAAATGGTGCCCAGAAGTGAAAAAAAATTTTTCATGTCGAATGCAAAAACGGATGCTGGGACATGAATCAGGATGGAATTTCGTACTTAAAAATGGTATTGCTTGCTGTTTTTAAAAATTGAGTGTTTTTTGTCCCAGAGGAAAATAACCGTGATGCCGCGGTCAGAAAAAATGGTGCCCCAGAATTGAAAAAAAAATTTTCATCTCAAATGCAAAAACGGATGCTAGGACATGAATCAGGGTGAAATTCCATACTTAAAAATGGTATTGCTTGCTGTTTTTAAAAATTGAGTGTTTTTGGTCCCTGAAGAAAAAAACCGTGATGCCGCGGTCAGAAAAAATTGTGCCCAAAAGCGAAAAAAAAATTTCCAAGTCAAATGCAAAAACGGATGCTGGGACATGAATCAGGGTGGAATTTCATACTTAAAAATGGTATTGCTTGCTGTTTTTAAAAATTGAGAGTTTTTGGCCCCCGAGGAAAAAATGCGTGATGCCAGGGTCAGAAAAAATGGTGCCCAGAAGTGAAAATTTTTTTTCATCTCAAATGCAAAAATGGATGCTAGGACATTAATCAGGGTGAAATTCCATACTTAAAAATGGTATTGCTTGCTGTTTTAAAAAATTGAGTGTTTTTGGTCCCCGAGGAAAAAAACCGGGATGCCGCGGTCAGAAAAAGTGGTGCCCAGAAGCGAAAAAATTTTTTTCAAGTCAAATGCAAAAACAGATGCTGGGACATGAATCAGGGTGGAATTTCATACTTAAAATGGTATTGCTTGCTGGTTTTAAAAATTGAGGGTTTTTGGTCCCCGAGGAAAAAATGCGTGATGCCAGGGGTCAGAAAAAATGGTGCCCAGAAGTGAAAAATTTTTTTCAAGTCAAATGCAAAAACAGATGCTGGGACATGAATCAGGGTGGAATTTCATACTTAAAATGGTATTGCTTGCTGGTTTTAAAAATTGAGTGTTTTTGGTTCCTGAGGAAAAAATGCATGATGGTCAGAAAAAATGGTGCCAGGAAGTGAAAAAATTTTTTTCATCTGAAATGCAAAAACGGATGCTGGGACATGAATCAGGGTGGAATTTCATTCTTAAAAATGGTATTGCTTGCTGTTTTCAAAAAATGAGTGTTTTTGGCCCCCGAGGAAAAAATGCGTGATGCCAGGGTCAGAAAAAATGGTGCCCAAGAAGTGAAAAAAAATTTTTCATCTCAAATGCAAAAATGGATGCTAGGACATTAATCAGGGTGAAATTCCATACTTAAAAATGGTATTGCTTGCTTTTTTTAAAAATTGAGTGTTTTTGGTCCCCGAGGAAAATAACCGTGATGCCGCGGTCAGAAAAAATGGTGCCCAGAAGCGAAAAATTTTTTTTCAAGTCAAATGCAAAAACGGATGCTGGGACATGAATCAGGGTGGAATTTCATACTTAAAATGGTATTGCTTGCTGTTTTTAAAAATTGAGTGTTTTTGGTCCCCGAGAAAAAAATGCGTGATGCCGGGGTCAGAAAAAATGGTGCCCCAGAATTGAAAAAAAATTTTTCATCTAAAATGCAAAAACGGATGCTAGGACATGAATCAGGGTGAAATTCCATACTTAAAAATGGTATTGCTTGCTGTTTTTAAAAATTGAGTGTTTTTGGCCCCCGAGGAAAAAATGCGTGATGCCAGGGTCAGAAAAAATGGTGCCCAGAAGTGAAAATTTTTTTTTCATCTCAAATGCAAAAATGGATGCTAGGACATTAATCAGGGTGAAATTCCATACTTAAAAATGGTATTGCTTCCTGTTTTAAAAAATTGAGTGTTTTTGGTCCCCGAGGAAAAAAACCGTGATGCCGCGGTCAGAAAAAGTGGTGCCCAGAAGCAAAAAAATTTTTTCAAGTCAAATGCAAAAACAGATGCTGGGACATGAATCAGGGTGGAATTTCATACTTAAAATGGTATTGCTTGCTGGTTTTAAAAATTGAGTGTTTTTTGTTCCTGAGGAAAAAATGCGTGATGTTCAGAAAAAATGGTGCCCAGAAGTGAAAAATTTTTTTTCATCTCAAATGCAAAAACGGATGCTGGGACATGAATCAGGGTGGAATTTCATTCTTAAAAATGGTATTGCTTGCTGTTTTTAAAAAATGAGTTTTTTTGGCCTCCGAGGAAAAAATGCGTGATGCCAGGGTTCGAAAAAATGGTGCCCAAGAAGTGAAAAAAAATTTTTCATCTCAAATGCAAAAATGGATGCTAGGACATTAATCAGGGTGAAATTCCATACTTAAAAATGGTATTGCTTGCTGTTTTTAAAAATTGGGTATTTTTGGTCCCTGAGGAAAAAATGCGTGATGCCGGGGTCAGAAAAAATGGTGCCCAGAAGTGAAAAAAAATTTTTCTTGTCAAATGCAAAAACGGATGCTGGGACATGAATCAAGGTGGAATTTCGTACTTAAAAATGGTATTGCTTGCTGTTTTTAAAAATTGAGTGTTTTTTGTCCCAGTGGAAAATAACCGTAATGCCGCGGTCAGAAAAAATGGTGCCCAGAAGCGAAAAAAATTTTTTCAAGTCAAATGCAAAAACAGATGCTGGGACATGAATCAGGGTGGAATTTCATACTTAAAATGGTATTGCTTGCTGGTTTTAAAAATTGAGTGTTTTTGGTTCCTGAGGAAAAAATGCGTGATGGTCAGAAAAAATGGTGCCCAGAAGTGAAAAAAAATTTTTCATCTCAAATGCAAAAACGGATGCTGGGACATGAATCAGGGTGGAATTTCATTCTTAAAAATGGTATTGCTTGCTGTTTTTAAAAAATGAGTGTTTTTGGCCCCCGAGGAAAAAATGCGTGATGCCAGGGTCAGAAAAAATGGTGCCCAAGAAGTGAAAAAAATTTTTTCATCTCAAATGCAAAAATGGATGCTAGGACATTAATCAGGGTGAAATTCCATATTTAAAAATGGTATTGCTTGCTGTTTTTAAAAATTGGGTATTTTTGGTCCCTGAGGAAAAAATTCGTGATGCCAGGGTCAGAAAAAATGGTGCCGAGAAGTGAAAATTTTATTTTCATCTCAAATGCAAAAACGGATGCTGAGACATGAATCAGGGTGGAATTTCATACTTAAAAATGGTATTGCTTGCTGTTTTTAAAAATTGAGAGTTTTTGGCCCCCGAGGAAAAAATGCGTGATGCCACGGTCAGAAAAAGTGGTGCCCAGAAGCGAAAAATTTTTTTTCAAGTCAAATGCAAAAACAGATGCTGGGACATGAATCAGGGTGGAATTTCATACTTAAAATGGTATTGCTTGCTGGTTTTAAAAATTGAGTGTTTTTTGTTCCTGAGGAAAAAATGCGTGATGGTCAGAAAAAACGGTGCCCAGAAGTGAAAAATTTTTTTTCATCTCAAATGCAAAAACGGATGCTGGGACATGAATCAGGGTGGAATTTCATTCTTAAAAATGGTATTGCTTGCTGTTTTTAAAAAATGAGTTTTTTTGGTCCCCGAGGAAAAAATGCGTGATGCCAGGGTTCGAAAAAATGGTGCCCAAGAAGTGAAAAAAAATTTTTCATCTCAAATGCAAAAATGGATGCTAGGACATTAATCAGGGTGAAATTCCATACTTAAAAATGGTATTGCTTGCTGTTTTTAAAAATTGGGTATTTTTGGTCCCTGAGGAAAAAATGCGTGATGCCGGGGTCAGAAAAAATGGTGCCCAGAAGTGAAAAAAATTTTTTCTTGTCAAATGCAAAAACGGATGCTGGGACATGAATCAGGGTGGAATTTCGTACTTAAAAATGGTATTGCTTGCTGTTTTTAAAAATTGAGTGTTTTTTGTCCCAGTGGAAAATAACCGTAATGCCGCGGTCAGAAAAAATGGTGCCCAGAAGCGAAAAAATTTTTTTCAAGTCAAATGCAAAAACAGATGCTGGGACATGAATCAGGGTGGAATTTCATACTTAAAAATGGTATTGCTTGCTGTTTTTAAGAATTGAGTGTTTTTGGTCCCCGAGGAAAAAATGCGTGATGCCAGGGGTCAGAAAAAATGGTGCCCAGAAGTGAAAATTTTTTTTCATCTCAAATGCAAAAACGTTTTTTCTGACCCCTGGCATCACGCATTTTTTCCTCAGGGACCAAAAACACTCAATTTTTAAAAACAGCAAGCAATACCATTTTTAAGTATGGAATTTCACCCTGATTCATGTCCCAGCATCCATTTTTGCATTTGAGATGAAAAAAAAATTTTCACTTCTGGGCACCATTTTTTCTGACCCTGGCATCACGCATTTTTTCCTCGGGGGCCAAAAACTCTCAATTTTTAAAAACAGCAAGCAATACCATTTTTAAGAATGAAATTCCACCCTGATTCATGTCCCAGCATCCGTTTTTGCATTTCAGATGAAAAAAAATTTTTCACTTCCTGGCACCATTTTTTCTGACCATCACGCATTTTTTCCTCAGGAACCAAAAACACTCAATTTTTAAATTGAGAGTTTTTGGCCCCCGAGGAAAAAATGTGTGATGCCAGGGTCAGAAAAAATGGTGCCCAAGAAGTGAAAAAAAATTTTTCATCTCAAATGCAAAAATGGATGCTAGGACATTAATCAGGGTGAAATTTCATTCTTAAAAATGGTATAGCTTGCTGTTTTTAAAAATTGAGAGTTTTTGGCCCCCGAGGAAAAAATGCCTGATGCCAGGGTCAGAAAAAATGGTGCCCAGAAGTGAAAAAAAAATTTTCATCTCAAATGCAAAAATGGATGCTAGGACATTAATCAGGGTGAAATTCCATACTTAAAAATGGTATTGCTTGCTGTTTTAAAAAATTGAGTGTTTTTGGCCCCCGAGGAAAAAATGCGTGATGCCGGGGTCAGAAAAAATGGTGCCCAGAAGTGAAAAAAATTTTTTCATGTCAAATGCAAAAACGGATGCTGGGACATGAATCAGGGTGGAATTTTGTACTTAAAAATGGTATTGCTTGCTGTTTTTAAAGATTGAGTGTTTTTTGTCCCAGAGGAAAATAACCGTAATGCCGCGGTCAGAAAAAATGGTGCCCAGAAGCGAAACATTTTTTTTCAAGTCAAATGCAAAAACGGATGCTGGGACATGAATCAGGGTGGAATTTCATACTTAAAAATGGTATTGCTTGCTGTTTTTAAAAATTGAGTGTTTTTGGCCCCCGAGGAAAAAATGTGTGATGCCAGGGTCAGAAAAAGTGGTGCCCAGAAGTGAAAAAAAATTTTTTCATCTCAAATGCAAAAACGGATGCTGGGACATGAATCAGGGTGGAATTTCATTCTTAAAATGGTATTGCTTGCTGTTTTTAAAAATTGAGTGTTTTTGTTCCCCGAGGAAAAAAACCGTGATGTCGCGGTCAGAAAAAATGGTGCCCAGAAGTGAAAAAAAATTTTTCATCTCAAATGCAAAAACGGATGCTAGGACATTGATCAGGGTGAAATTCCATACTTAAAAATGGTATTGCTTGCTGTTTTTAAAAATTGAGTGTTTTTGGTCCATGAGGAAAAAAACCGTGATGCCACAGTCAGAAAAAATGGTGCCCAGAAGCGAAAAAATTTTTTTCAAGTCAAATGCAAAAATGGATGCTGGGACATGAATCAGGGTGGAATTTCATACTTAAAAATGGTATTGCTTGCTGGTTTTAAAAATTGAGTGTTTTTTGTTCCTGAGGAAAAAATGCGTGATGGTCAGAAAAAACGGTGCCCAGAAGTGAAAAATTTTTTTTCATCTCAAATGCAAAAACGGATGCTGGGACATGAATCAGGGTGGAATTTCATTCTTAAAAATGGTATTGCTTGCTGTTTTAAAAAATTGAGTGTTTTTGGCCCCCGAGGAAAAAATATATGATGCCAGGGTCAGAAAAAATGGTGCCCAAGAAGTGAAAAAAAATTTTTCATCTCAAATGCAAAAATGGATGCTAGGACATTAATCAGGGTGAAATTCCATACTTAAAAATGGTATTGCTTGCTGTTTTTAAAAATTGAGTGGTTTTGGTCCCCGAGGAAAAACGCATGATGCCGGGGTCAGAAAAAATGGTGCCCAGAAGCGAAAAAATTTTTTTCAAGTCAAATGCAAAAACAGATGCTGGGACATGAATCAGGGTGGAATTTCATACTTAAAAATGGTATTGCTTGCTGTTTTTAAGAATTGAGTGTTTTTGGTCCCCGAGGAAAAAATGCGTGATGCCAGGGGTCAGAAAAAATGGTGCCCAGAAGTGAAAATTTTTTTTCATCTCAAATGCAAAAACGTTTTTTCTGACCCCTGGCATCACGCATTTTTTCCTCAGGGACCAAAAACACTCAATTTTTAAAAACAGCAAGCAATACCATTTTTAAGTATGGAATTTCACCCTGATTCATGTCCCAGCATCCATTTTTGCATTTGAGATGAAAAAAAAATTTTCACTTCTGGGCACCATTTTTTCTGACCCTGGCATCACGCATTTTTTCCTCGGGGGCCAAAAACTCTCAATTTTTAAAAACAGCAAGCAATACCATTTTTAAGAATGAAATTCCACCCTGATTCATGTCCCAGCATCCGTTTTTGCATTTCAGATGAAAAAAAATTTTTCACTTCCTGGCACCATTTTTTCTGACCATCACGCATTTTTTCCTCAGGAACCAAAAACACTCAATTTTTAAATTGAGAGTTTTTGGCCCCCGAGGAAAAAATGTGTGATGCCAGGGTCAGAAAAAATGGTGCCCAAGAAGTGAAAAAAAATTTTTCATCTCAAATGCAAAAATGGATGCTAGGACATTAATCAGGGTGAAATTTCATTCTTAAAAATGGTATAGCTTGCTGTTTTTAAAAATTGAGAGTTTTTGGCCCCCGAGGAAAAAATGCCTGATGCCAGGGTCAGAAAAAATGGTGCCCAGAAGTGAAAAAAAAATTTTCATCTCAAATGCAAAAATGGATGCTAGGACATTAATCAGGGTGAAATTCCATACTTAAAAATGGTATTGCTTGCTGTTTTAAAAAATTGAGTGTTTTTGGCCCCCGAGGAAAAAATGCGTGATGCCGGGGTCAGAAAAAATGGTGCCCAGAAGTGAAAAAAATTTTTTCATGTCAAATGCAAAAACGGATGCTGGGACATGAATCAGGGTGGAATTTTGTACTTAAAAATGGTATTGCTTGCTGTTTTTAAAGATTGAGTGTTTTTTGTCCCAGAGGAAAATAACCGTAATGCCGCGGTCAGAAAAAATGGTGCCCAGAAGCGAAACATTTTTTTTCAAGTCAAATGCAAAAACGGATGCTGGGACATGAATCAGGGTGGAATTTCATACTTAAAAATGGTATTGCTTGCTGTTTTTAAAAATTGAGTGTTTTTGGCCCCCGAGGAAAAAATGTGTGATGCCAGGGTCAGAAAAAGTGGTGCCCAGAAGTGAAAAAAAATTTTTTCATCTCAAATGCAAAAACGGATGCTGGGACATGAATCAGGGTGGAATTTCATTCTTAAAATGGTATTGCTTGCTGTTTTTAAAAATTGAGTGTTTTTGTTCCCCGAGGAAAAAAACCGTGATGTCGCGGTCAGAAAAAATGGTGCCCAGAAGTGAAAAAAAATTTTTCATCTCAAATGCAAAAACGGATGCTAGGACATTGATCAGGGTGAAATTCCATACTTAAAAATGGTATTGCTTGCTGTTTTTAAAAATTGAGTGTTTTTGGTCCATGAGGAAAAAAACCGTGATGCCACAGTCAGAAAAAATGGTGCCCAGAAGCGAAAAAATTTTTTTCAAGTCAAATGCAAAAATGGATGCTGGGACATGAATCAGGGTGGAATTTCATACTTAAAAATGGTATTGCTTGCTGGTTTTAAAAATTGAGTGTTTTTTGTTCCTGAGGAAAAAATGCGTGATGGTCAGAAAAAACGGTGCCCAGAAGTGAAAAATTTTTTTTCATCTCAAATGCAAAAACGGATGCTGGGACATGAATCAGGGTGGAATTTCATTCTTAAAAATGGTATTGCTTGCTGTTTTAAAAAATTGAGTGTTTTTGGCCCCCGAGGAAAAAATATATGATGCCAGGGTCAGAAAAAATGGTGCCCAAGAAGTGAAAAAAAATTTTTCATCTCAAATGCAAAAATGGATGCTAGGACATTAATCAGGGTGAAATTCCATACTTAAAAATGGTATTGCTTGCTGTTTTTAAAAATTGGGTATTTTTGGTCCCTGAGGAAAAAATGCGTGATGCCGGGGTCAGAAAAAATGGTGCCCAGAAGTGATAAAAAATTTTTCTTGTCAAATGCAAAAACGGATGCTGGGACATGAATCAGGGTGGAATTTCATACTTAAAAATGGTATTGCTTGCTGTTTTTAAGAATTGAGTGTTTTTGGTCCCCGAGAAAAAATGCGTGATGCCAGGGGTCAGAAAAAATGGTGCCCAGAAGTGAAAATTTTTTTTCATCTCAAATGCAAAAACGGATGCTAGGACATTAATCAGGGTGAAATTCCATACTTAAAAATGGTATTGCTTGCTGGTTTTAAAAATTGAGTGTTTTTGGTTCCTGAGGAAAAAATGCGTGATGGTCAGAAAAAATGGTGCCAGGAAGTGAAAAAATTTTTTTCATCTGAAATGCAAAAACGGATGCTGGGACATGAATCAGGGTGGAATTTCATTCTTAAAAATGGTATTGCTTGCTGTTTTTAAAAATTGAGAGTTTTTGGCCCCCGAGGAAAAAATGCGTGATGCCAGGGTCAGAAAAAATGGTGCCCAGAAGTGAAAAAAATTTTTTCATCTCAAATGCAAAAATGGATGCTGGGACATGAATCAGGGTGAAATTCCATACTTAAAAATGGTATTGCTTGCTGTTTTTAAAAATTGAGTGTTTTTGGTCCCTGAGGAAAAAATGCGTGATGCCAGGGGTCAGAAAAAATGGTGCCCAGAAGTGAAAAAAAATTTTTCATCTCAAATGCAAAAACGGATGCTGGGACATGAATCAGGGTGGAATTTCATTCTTAAAAATGGTATTGCTTGCTGTTTTTAAAAATTGAGAGTTTTTGGCCCCCGAGGAAAAAATGTGTGATGCCAGGGTCAGAAAAAATGGTGCCCAAGAAGTGAAAAAAAATTTTTCATCTCAAATGCAAAAATGGATGCTAGGACATTAATCAGGGTGAAATTTCATTCTTAAAAATGGTATAGCTTGCTGTTTTTAAAAATTGAGAGTTTTTGGCCCCCGAGGAAAAAATGCCTGATGCCAGGGTCAGAAAAAATGGTGCCCAGAAGTGAAAAAAAAATTTTCATCTCAAATGCAAAAATGGATGCTAGGACATTAATCAGGGTGAAATTCCATACTTAAAAATGGTATTGCTTGCTGTTTTAAAAAATTGAGTGTTTTTGGCCCCCGAGGAAAAAATGCATGATGCCAGGGTCAGAAAAAATGGTGCCCAAGAAGTGAAAAAAAAATTTTCATCTCAAATGCAAAAATGGATGCTAGGACATTAATCAGGGTGAAATTCCATACTTAAAAATGGTATTGCTTGCTGTTTTTAAAAATTGGGTATTTTTGGTCCCTGAGGAAAAAATGCGTGATGCCGGGGTCAGAAAAAATGGTGCCCAGAAGTGAAAAAAATTTTTTCATGTCAAATGCAAAAACGGATGCTGGGACATGAATCAGGGTGGAATTTTGTACTTAAAAATGGTATTGCTTGCTGTTTTTAAAGATTGAGTGTTTTTTGTCCCAGAGGAAAATAACCGTAATGCCGCGGTCAGAAAAAATGGTGCCCAGAAGCGAAACATTTTTTTTCAAGTCAAATGCAAAAACGGATGCTGGGACATGAATCAGGGTGGAATTTCATACTTAAAAATGGTATTGCTTGCTGTTTTTAAAAATTGAGTGTTTTTGGCCCCCGAGGAAAAAATGCGTGATGCCAGGGTCAGAAAAAGTGGTGCCCAGAAGTGAAAAAAAATTTTTCATCTCAAATGCAAAAACGGATGCTGGGACATGAATAAGGGTGGAATTTCATACTTAAAATGGTATTGCTTGCTGTTTTTAAAAATTGAGTGTTTTTGTTCCCCGAGGAAAAAAACCGTGATGCCGCGGTCAGAAAAAATGGTGCCCAGAAGTGAAAAAAAAATTTTCATCTCAAATGCAAAAACGGATGCTAGGACATTGATCAGGGTGAAATTCCATACTTAAAAATGGTATTGCTTGCTGTTTTTAAAAATTGAGTGTTTTTGGTCCCTGAGGAAAAAAACCGTGATGCCACAGTCAGAAAAAATGGTGCCCAGAAGCGAAAAAATTTTTTTCAAGTCAAATGCAAAAATGGATGCTGGGACATGAATCAGGGTGGAATTTCATACTTAAAAATGGTATTGCTTGCTGGTTTTAAAAATTGAGTGTTTTTGGTCCCCGAGGAAAAAAACCGTGATGCCGCTGTCAGAAAAAATGGTGCCCAGAAGTGAAAATTTTTTTCCAAGTCAAATGCAAAAACGGATGCTGGGACATGAATCAGGGTGGAATTTCATACTTAAAAATGGTATTGCTTGCTGTTTTTAAAAATTGAGTGTTTTTGGTCCCCGAGGAAAAAATGCGTGATGCCGTGGTCAGAAAAAATGGTGCCCAGAAGTGAAAAAATTTTTTTCATCTCAAATGCAAAAACGGATGCTAGGACATTAATCAGGGTGAAATTCCATACTTAAAAATGGTATTGCTTGCTGGTTTTAAAAATTGCGTGTCTTTGGTCCCTGAGCAAAAAACGCGTGATGCCGGGGTCAGAAAAAATGGTGCCCAGAAGTGAAAAATTTTTTTCAAGTCAAATGCAAAAACGGATGCTAGGACATTAATCAGGGTGAAATTCCATACTTAAAAATGGTATTGCTTGCTGTTTTTAAAAATTGAGTGTTTTTGGTCCCTGAGGAAAAAAACCGTGATGCCACGGTCAGAAAAAATGGTGCCCAGAAGCGAAAAAAATTTTTTCAAGTCAAATGCAAAAACGGATGCTTGGACATGAATCAGGGTGGAATTTCATACTTAAAAATGGTATTGCTTGCTGTTTTTAAAAATTGAGTGTTTTTGGTCCCTGAGGAAAAAAACCGTGATGCCGGGGTCAGAAAAAATGGTGCCCAGAAGTGAAAAAATTTTTTTCATCTCAAATGCAAAAACGGATGCTAGGACGTTAATCAGGGTGAAATTCCATACTTAAAAATGGTATTGCTTGCTGTTTTAAAAAATTGAGTGTTTTTGGTCCCCGAGGAAAAAATGCGTGATGCCGGGGTCAGAAAAAATGGTGCCCAGAAGTGAAAAATTTTTTTTCATCTCAAATGCAAAAACGGATGCTAGGACATTAATGAGGGTGAAATTCCATACTTAAAAATGGTATTGCTTGCTGTTTTTAAAAATTGAGTGTTTTTGGTCCCTGAGGAAAAAACGCATGTGAGAAAAAACGCATGTCAGAAAAAACGCGGTTAGAAAAAATGGTGCCCAGAAGCGAAAAAATTTTTTTCAAGTCAAATGCAAAAATGGATGCTGGGACATGAATCAGGGTGGAATTTCATACTTAAAAATGGTATTGCTTGCTGGTTTTAAAAATTGAGTGTTTTTGGTCCCCGAGGAAAAAAACCGTGATGCCGCGGTCAGAAAAAATGGTGCCCAGAAGTGAAAATTTTTTTTCAAGTCAAATGCAAAAACGGATGCTCAGAGATGAATCAGGGTGGAATTCCATACTAAAAAATGGTATTGCATGCTGCTTTTAAAAATCGAGTGGTTTTTGTCACCGAGGAAAAAACGCGTGATGCCACGATTAGAAAAAAGGTTGCCAAGAAGCGAAAAAAAATTTTTCATCTCAAATGCAAAAACAGATGCTAGGACGTTAATCAGGGTGAAATTCCATACTTTAAAATGGTATTGCTTGCTGTTTTTAAAAATTGCATGTTTTTGGTCCCCGAGGAAAAAATGTGTGATGCCGCGGTCAGAAAAAATGGTGCCAAGAAGCGAAAAAAATTTTTTCAAGTCAAATGCAAAATGGATTATGGGACATGAATCAGAATGAAATTCCATACTTAAAAATGGTATTGCTTGCTGTTTTTAAAAATTGAGTGTTTTTTGTCCCCTAGGAAAAAACGGGTGATGCTGCAGTCAGAAAAAATGGTGCCCAGAAGCGAAATTTTTTTTTCATCTCAAATGCAAAAATGGGTGCTAGGATGTCAATCAGAGTGGAATTCCATACTTAAAAATGGTATTGCTTGCTGTTTTAAAAAATTGAGTGTTTTTGGTCCCCGGTGAAGAAACGTGTGATGCCGCGGTCAGAAAAAATGGTGTCCAACAGCCAAAATTTTTTTTCATGTCAAATACAAAAATGGATGCTAGGATGTGAATCAGGGTGGAATTCCAGTTTCGGTTTTTGGCATCGCCGACGCTCTTTTTAGTGCGCCTTTCTGATTCCTTGCCAAGCCGCCAGAACAGCTGTCTGGCGGCTTGGAAATCTCTGCCCCAGGTAAAGGGGAGATAGGAGAGCTTGACAGGTGGGGTAGAGCCCCCCTAGTGCCCTAGGAGCTATCCAGGGGCGCGAAGGGTGAAGGCTCCCCAGGCAACCTGTCTCCTGCTCCGGGAATCTGGAAGTCTCCGCCTTTGTGGAGCAGGATGCCGAGACCACCGCTGCTTCCAGAATGGGACTTATAATATATTTTACAGTTTAAAGAAGCAGACAGAGAGAAACAGGAGCTCAGCTGGGCAAGTATCGAATTCTCTTTTTGTTCAACCCTCTCCTAACTTTCACTTTGGAAAAGAAACAAAGTAATAGTTAACAAGCAACAATATGGTGTTTGAAGAAGCTGGGAGGAGAAGTGAAAGTGACTTGTGTTTTGCCTGTGGCTTTTTTTCTTATGGAAACTTTTGAATTTGAAAATTGGCTTTTCTTTCTCTGTCTCCCGATGTTGGATTATAATAACAACTGATAACTTTAAAAAAAATAAAAAAAACTTTCTGCCTTTGAAATTAAGAACTTTAATTAGAGATCTGGCTTTTTCTTTGTACTCCTCTGGAAATACAACAATGGCTTCAACTGGAAAGATTGTTTTTCCGTTTTGCCTGTGGTTTTTTTCTTATGGAAATTCTGAAAATTGGTTTTTCTTTCTCTGTCTCTTGATTTTGGATTATAATAATAACTGATAACTTATATATATATATATATATATATATATATATATATATATATATATATATATATATATATATATATATATATATATATATATATATATATATATATATATATATATATATATACTATCTGCTTTTGAAATTGGGAAAAACTTTTTAGAGATTTGGCATTTTTGTGCATTCCTTGGAATTACAACAATGGCTTCAAAGTCTGGAATGATTGTTTTGAATAAGAGAGCAGGCTATCCCTCCGCTTATACTTCCAAAATGCAACTTGTTACTGAGTCAACACCTCCACAGTCTTTGACATCTGAAAATTTACTAAGTACTTTAAAGATTATGAAACAGGATCTGATTTTAGAATTTAACCAAAAAATTAATGAAATAGAAAAAAAAATGCAGGATGCTTTAAAGAACATGGAAAAACAACTTAGGTTGGATATGTTAGAGGTTTGCAAAGGATTATCAACAAACATTGATGTTTTGGAGGACTGTATTGAAACAAATAAACAAGCTTTGGCAACTTCGGTGGAATATATAAATAAATTTCAAAAAGACATTGTAAATTTTGAAACAGAGGTGTTGATGACACAGTTCAGAAGAATGGAATTTGCTATAAGAGTGAGAGGGTTGAAGGAGGGATTATATGATGACTTGAAAGGAAGAATGATTGAGGCCTTGGAGCAGGTCTCTGGAATGTCTAAAGATGAATTGGCTATACAAATTGAAAAGATATATAGGGTCAACTCGTGGTATGCAAAACAAAAACATCTACCAAGGGACATTGTTATATATTTCACTACAAGAGCCTTACGGAACAGAATTATACAGGCGACGTTTAAGAATAATCTTCAGGTGAATGGTCAGGAACTTAGGATATGGAAAGAAATTCCCTCTAAAATGCTTAAAGCTAGAAAAGAATTTACTTTTTTGATTGATGAATTTAAAAGACTGAATTTACAATATAAAGGGGAAGCACCAACAGGAGTAGTGGTGAAATTTTTGGGGAAAAGATACCGGCTGAATACGATAAAGAAAGCTACTGAATTTTATGTCAATGTTTTAAAGGCTGATATATCTAAAACTCCAGAAGAAAGACGTATGAATGTAGAAGAGGACGAGGAGGAAAAGCCATCCTTACCGGATCAAAATGAAATAGTTTTAAAGAATCAAAGTGAATGGCAGAGTCAGAAAGATGTGGAGAAGGAGATGGAGGATCGGGATCAGATGGGAGACGAGCTGATAAATTTAAAATCATCAAGATACAAAAAGATGCAACCAATAAGATACAAAGAGATGCAGTGTTGACATGTATTAGATGGATGGAGATTAATATGATTGTATTTTTCCTTTTCCTTTCTTTTTTTATTTTTTTGCTTCTTTTTTTTCCTTTAACTTTTTTCTTTTAATATTTTTTGAAGAATTGGAATTTTTAATTAAAATTATTAAATTATAAAGTACTACAATTAGACCTGAAAATTTACTTCAAAGGAAGGATTTTTTTTTGTCTTAGGTTTTCTTTTTTTCTTCTCTATGTTTTTCTATTATTATTATTAATAATACTTTTTAAGGATACTTTTTTTTCCTGAGTTAATAAGTTGATGTATAATAATATTATGTTATTATGATGAAATCTAAAAGTTTTTTTATTTAATATTTAGATATTATTTATGTAATATTTACTTAAGTTTTATTTAATTTTGAGATTATATGCTTTTGAAAGATTTTGAATTATTAATACCTTTTAAAGATTTAGAATTTTTTGGAAGTGTAATACTTACTTAAGTCTTATTTAATTTTGATTAGAGGCTGTCTAGGATAGTTGATTGAAAGGAGGAGGAAGAAATTGTTTCCTTTCCTTTGCATACTTCAGACTATTATTATTACTATTAATACTTTTGTATATTTAAGATCATTATTATTAATAATAATTTTTTAAGAATTATAATTTCTCGGAAGTAAGTAATTTGATGTATGGTAATATTATGCTATTAATATCATGATGAAGTTTAGGATTTTTGTAATTTATATTTAGTTATTATTTATGTAATATTCATTTAAGTTTTATTTACTCTGAGTAGATGTTGTCTAGGGTAGATGACTGAAAGGAGGAGGAAGAAATTGTTCTTTTTCTTTTGCATAATTTTCTTCCTTATTATTATCTTTGTCTTTTTTGTATATTTTTTCTTCTTTTTTTGTATCTTTATTTCTATTTTTCCCTTATTTTTTCATTATTACTTTATATACAGATGATACAAAATATAGAAGTTTAATGATGTAATCTATCAATGTACAATTTGGAGTGGAGGTTTTTTTTTTTTTACCAAATTTATTTTATTGATATTATGCCCTGTGTTCTCTCTGGGAAGTCCGGGGGGGAGGGGGGGAGGGAAGGGGGTGGGTGAGGGGGGAGAAAAATTAAAAAATGTTTGTACTCTGTACTAATAAAACTTTTTCAATTAAAAAAAAATTGAGTGTTTTTGTCCCAGAAATGAAATTTTTTTTTCATCTCAAATGCAAAAATGTGTGCTATGATGTGAATCAGAGTGGAATTCCATATAAAAATGGTATTGCTTGCTGTTTTTTAAAATTGAGTGTTTTTGGTCCCCGGGGAAAAAAACATGTGATGCCGTGGTCAGAAAAAATGGACCCCAGATGCGAATTTTTTTTTCAAGTCCAATGCCAAAATGAATGGTAGCATGTGATTCGGGGTTGAATTTATGCTTAAAAATGGTATTGCTTGCTGTTATTAAAAATTGAGTATTTTTGGTCCTTGGGAAAAAATTGTGTGATGCTGCGGTCAGAAAAAAAGGTCCCCAGAAGCAAAAAAAAAAAAAAAAAATTGAAGTCAAATGCAAAAACGAATGCTAGCACGTGATTCGGGTTGCAATTCCATGCTTAAAAATTGTGTTGCTTGCTGTTTTAAAAACAGTGTTTTTGGTGCCCGGGGAAGAAAATGCGTGATGCCGGGGTCAGAAAAAAGGTGCCCAGAAGTGAATTTTTTTTCAAGTCATATGCAAAAATGAATGGTAGCACGTGATTCCCTAGCTCTATTTGGCCCCCAATGGCATTTTCCAAGGTATTTACCCAGGAAACGTAGATAAGGCCCAATTGAAAAGTCGGTCCCCTCCTAAGCATAATCAATCACTCCGAATCTGTTGGCGATGTCCATTTTGCTCTCTGAATTCATGGAGACCTAACACTAACCCTAGCTCTATGTGCCCCCCAATGGGATTCTCCCAGGTATTTTACCAGGAAATGTAGATAAGGCACAATTGAAGTCGGTGCCCTCCTAAGCATAATCAAGCACTCTGAATCCATTGGCGATGTCCATTTTCTGCTCCGAATTCTTGGAGACCTAACCTTAACCCTAGGACTATTTGCTCCCCAATGGGATTTTCCCAGGTATTTTCCCAGGCAACACACATAAGGCTGATTCGAAAAGTTGATGCCCTCCTAAATATAATCAAGCACTCCAAATTCATTGGCGCTGTCCATTTTGCTGTCTGAATTCATGGAGACCTAACCCTAATCCTAGCTCTATTTGCCCCCAATGGGATTCTCCCAGATATTTTACCAGGAAATGTAGATAAGGCACAATTGAAAAGTTGGTGCCCTCCCAAGCATAGTCAAGCACTTTGAATCCGTTGGTGATGTCCATTTTCTGCTCCGAATTCTTGGAGGCCTAACCCTAACCCTAGGTCTATTTGCCCCCCAATGGGATTTCCCCAGGTTGCTCTCCCCAGAACAATAGCAAGACTCCAAAAATGTGCTCATACACAGTCTCCTCTGGCTGAAATTGAATTTTTCATTATTACTCTTTGTGGACCTGTGAAGCATTCTCCATCTGGCCCACAAAGATCATTGTAAGCAGTGCAAGTAGCCTGGCTTGGAAAGTGGAGAAGTACTTGTTAAGGATTAAAAATGGATTTCTGGGTTCGAGTGAACCATGGCCCAATACACAGAGAAACGCATTAGCATGAAAATTGATTGAACAGTCTTGAGAAACTATTTGGTTTAATAAAAACATATAAAAACAAAACCTACAAAGAGGCATCAACAGCCAGCAAAGTTCTTCTCTTAGCAAAGTCCATCAGCTCTAGTTTTCTCCCCAAACGTGGGAGGCTCCCTGGGTTCTTTGACAGCCTTCTCAGGGGCAAGGCAATGACTCAGCTCCTGTAGCTATTTCGGCTCATAGTGACTTCAGCTGCTCAGCTCTCCCCTGAAGAGTCTCTGTTAGTTTCTCTCCAGTTGGAGAGTCTCTCTGGGCTCCCTCAGAGTCTCTCTCAAGAAAGTCTGTTCCTGCAGCTACTTATATACACCTTTCTGACCGTTGGAAAGTGCGGGAAACTCAGAGCCAAGAAGCTGTGCTCTGATTGGTCCATTTAAACAGTTCACCAAACAATCAATTAGTTGCAGCAAACATGCTGAGAGGTTTTTACCTCTAACAGTATTGAATTCTGATAAGTAGCTAATCAGAGATTTGAGCTTCAAACAATCCTACAATACTCTAAGATGCTCTCTCTATAATACCTTCCTAAGAGGGTTATGGAGGCTTTATGAAAACACTAGCTGATACCCGTGCTTTGCTATGAAACTATGTGATGGGGCTTGATAAATTGACACTTAAAGCTTGAAAATTAATGAGTAGTTAAAAAATGGACTGTATTATTTCTTTAGAGTTGGTAAGCTAAGTTTCTGTTACAGATAAAGACATTATTTGCATAGCATAGACTTTCAATTCGTCCCTTAGATGAATTGCTCAGGACCTCACTGTAAGCAATATTCTTGATTTTGTTGTCTGGTTGGAGGATGACCAGGCTGTCAGGTGAACTGACTCTGGAGCATGCCACATAGAACTGGCCATGGGAGAAACAGGCAGCTTCCCTTACTTGTGTTTTCCTAATTGCATCAGTAAATCTTTTCCTGCGTTTTTTGCCTCTTTCCCCTTTAACTGGTGTTACAGTAGAAGGAACAGATTTGTATGAACTAAGGAGGAAAATAAGGGGGGAAAATGTGTCTCTGCCTACCAGCATCCATTGGTATTCATCTGGCTAGCGTCCTGTTAGTGTGTGAGAGAGTTGAGGGGTGTTTGGAAACTCAAACAATATTTGCTGTGTGAGCAAGAAGGAGACAGGAAGGAGTCTCTGCATGGCTTAGCTCAACTGTTCTGTAGTAAAGCTGCTTGCTGCTGTGAAAGCAAAAGCGAAACTGAAACTCCTCTGCTTATTTTTTGCATTTAGATCAGATTTCTTTTCAGGTGGGGAGGGGGGGGGTAGAACTCCTTAGCATCAGAGCTTGTTAATAGTAATATAAGAAATACTCATGCTCCGATGGTCATTTTGAAAAATCCTTTCTTAGTGAGCACCTAGAAGTCAAGAAGAAGATAGGTGGCAAATTTCAAGTTTGTAGGCTTTACTGTTCTGGAGATTTCGTGATTAATGTGTGAGTGGTTTTTGCTTTTATATACAGTATATAGATTATTGCTGTCTGTGCTGCAATTTTTCTGGAATCTTTTGCTATGGGGGGGTATTACCCTCCCCAAGACTATAACCCCATCTCCAAAAAGGTCCCCATGCTGAAATAAGTCTTTGAAGAGGGTAGTACTTCAAGGGGGGGAACTGCTCCCCATCTTTCTCAGCAAAAAAATAACAATCCTCACTACAACCTTTAAAACTTTAAAATGTCAGCATTTTCCATCAACGGGGTATACTTATGGTTAAGGCTGTACAATGGAGAGAGTTGTTTATGTGGGGATGATGGGTGCTGTTCTCTCGTCAGGCTGTGCCCCCTTTTGTAAAATCATCTTCTCACATATACTATAAACATATTGCTTCCATCAGAACCAGTAGAAGCTATCATAAAGCTTAATGGCGATGTGTAGGAATGTATTTTGGCATGTGAGTATAGGGGAGGGGGTTCATATGGGTAATCCAGCTAGACAAACTTAATCCAAATGGCTCCAGGTGTCTTTTTTTTTTAACTGTTCACCCCTTGCACCAAAAATTACTTTTTCCCTGCCTTTGACACAATCTTGAAGAAAACAGAAGTGGCAACAGTCCTTAAGGGAATTAAATATTGGAATGTTCTTGTATGAGTGAGAATGATATACAAAGGTCATATGAAATAATTCATTAATTTCTTCTTGGAGTTATAAAATCTGGGAATTCATCCCAAGTGATTTTTAGAGAGACCAAATAACAGCCTCTCGTGCAATCAGAATCCTTGTATTTTTCTCTCCCTTCCCCCAAATAAAAACAATCAGGGAAAGCTTGTTTCTCCTGCACTTCTCAGATCTGAACCCATCATTTCTAGTTGCCCTCAGAGGAAACAAAGATAGGACACATTTAATGTCATAGCACAACACAAACACCATTTATCATCCCTGAGACTTTGCGATGGCTTGAAGCTACGGCTTGAACTTCCATTGCTGCTCCTATGTTGTTCCTGGGCATTGCAATTAACTTAAAAATGGCTAATAATATTTCACCTCACACATGCCAGAAGATATGAAGATGTGGTGGGAAAATGTGATAAACCTTCTAGGCCACAAGAAGTTCTTATAAACTAAATACATTATCAATGGCTGGCCATCAAAACTCTTTTTCTGAATCTCATCTAGATACATGTTCTTCATTGAAAGATAATTGCATATTGCTTTCTCTTGTAACTGAACTTAATTACTTAAAATGAAATTTAGGATATGGTAGCAAGAATAATAAAAATACTGAAACAAATGCAGGGGATCTTGCAATAATATTATTTCGTGCCTCATATAAAGGATAATTTCAGATGAAGTAGTTATGTGATATATATGATTTCTAAACATAGCAGAATAATTTAATCCAACCTCACATCACTGCAACGTGTGCAAAACAACTCTGAAATGATAAGACTTCTGCAAAATATTCTGTCACTTGAATACAGAAAGGAGTCTTTTAAAGGAACACCATTGCCTTAAGAATGAAGAAAAGTAAAGAATTAACCCAAGGAAACTCCAGTTTATTATTTCTCATGACAGGAGATGGAATGAGGCATGCACAGGTTGAAGTGGCTGGTTCCGACAGTTTCCCCATCCATACTGACATAGTCAAGCAAGTTTTAGCTCAGCTGCAGGAGATCAACCCACAAAATCTGGATGGTGATCCCCTTTATACAAAATAGAGCTCCACCCTCCCCATAGTTTCTAATTTATTGATTATTTAATGGAGGGGAGGTTTATTTATTTATTTATTTATTTTTATTTATTTATTTATTTATTTGTCAAACATGTATAGTAGTAATTTGTATAAACATAAGTAAAAAGTAACGATAAAAGAGGACAATAGGACAGTAGGACAGAGACGGTAGGCACGCTGGTGCGCTTATGCACGCCCCTTACAGACCTCTTAGAAACGAGGAGAGTCGACTGTAGACAGTCTAAGGTTAAAGTTTTTGGAGTTTGGGGAAGAAACCACAGAGTCAGGTAGTGCATTCCAGGCATTGATCACTCTGTTGCTGAAGTCGTATTTTCTGCAGTCGAGTTTGGAGCACTTTACATTTAGTTTGAATCTATTACGTGCTCGTGTATTGTTGCGGTTGAAGCTGAAGTAGTCATTAACAGGAAGGACATTTTGGTATATGATTTTATGAACTACATTTAGATCAGATCGGAGGCGACGTAGTTGTAAATTGTCTAATCCCAGTATTTCAAGTCTGGTGGAATAAGGTATTTTGTTGTGAGCGGAGGAGTGAAGGACTCTTCTTGTGAAATATTTCTGGACTCTCTCGATTGTATTTATGTCTGATATGCAGTGCGGGTTCCAGACAGGTGAGCTGTATTCCAGAATTGGTCTAACAAATGTTTTGTATGCTCTGGTTAGTAATGTAATGTTGCCAGAGAAGAAGCTACGCAAGATTAGATTAACAACTCTTAGTGCCTTTTTGGCAATGTTGTTACAATGGGCTCTAGCACTTAGGTCATTGGATATGAGTACTCCAAGGTCTTTGACAGAGTGAGGGTCATCTACAAGTTCGTTTCCTCCAAGTTTGTATTTTGTATTCTGATTTTTTTTTGCCAATGTGTAAGACAGAGCATTTGTTGGTTGAGATTTGAAGTTGCCAGTTGTTTGACCATTCTGCTACATGGTCAAGGTCTTTTTGAAGGGTAGCAACATTGTTGGTGGTGTTAAATAGTTTAACATCATCAGCAAAGAGAACGCAGTTGCTTATAATATGATCACAAAGATCGTTTATGTAGAGTATGAAGAGTGTTGGTCCTAGAACACTGTCTTGAGGGACACCACTGTTGACAGGAGCAGGATTTGATATGGCACTTCCTATTTTGACCACTTGTTGTCTGTTAGACAGGAACGCAGTTATCCAATCATGTAGGGGTCCAGAAATGCCATAGGATTTTAGTTTCAGAAGTAGTTTGTCGTGTACAACTGAATCAAAGGCTTTACAAAAGTCTATGTAAATTGCATCTATTGTTTTACCCTGATCAAGTTGAGTGGTCCATATGTTTTTGCAGTGCAAGAGTTGCAGATTACAGGATAATTTTTTTCTGAAACCAAATTGTTTGTTGGAGAGTAGGTTGTTAGTTTCTAAGTGGAGCGTAATGGATTGGTTTATGATTGGTTTATGATTGATTCCATGACTTTGCAGGTGATGCAGCCCAAAGAGATTGGTCTGTAATTTTCAACGTTACTTGGATCTCCTTTTTTGAAGATAGGGATGACCGTGGCTAGTGACCATAGGTTGGGTAAGGAGCTAGTTCTGAAGGATTTTTTTAAAAATTATGCTTAGAGGTTCAGCCAAGGTTGTGGAGAGCTTTTTTTAAGAAGTATGCACATAGTCCATCAGGTCCAATAGATAGAGATGGTTTTTGGTTGCGTAATGCCTTTCTAATGTTATCTTCTGTAAAATCGATTTGTGTTAGATCGTTGCAGTTAATTGTGGTACGACTAGGAAATATTGGGCATGAGCCATTGCTGTTTACAAAGACTGAGCCGAAGAATGTGTTAAAGAGGTTGGCTTTAACTGTTTCGTCGTTATAGTCTTTACCATTCGGTCCTTTAAGTGGTGGGATGGATCTTGAGTCTTTGAGTTGGTTGTTTACGAAGTTATAGAAGGCACGTGTGGACTTCGTACGTAGAAGGTTTTCTTCTTGATTGATGTGATAATTGGTGCATTCAGTCTTTATTTGGTGACACAGATTTTTGTAGCGGCTTTTAAAGTTTGCAACGTGGCCTGTTTTATTTTTTCGCCAAAGAGATCTTTTTTTGGATTGGAGCTTCCTTATTTTTATGGGTAATTTATTTTTCTTGGTTTTGGTGATTATTAGTGGTACATGTAATTTAATGACTCTTTGGATTTCGAGCAAAAATATATTGTAGTAGTCTTCGGCAGTATTACAGCCAGAGAATAGTGTATGCCAATCAAGAGATAAGAGGTCGGCTTCTATGATATCATAGTTGGCTTTTTTAAAGTTGTAATTGGTTCTCCCATTATTGAGATGGTTTGTGTAAGGACATATATTGAGACAAAAGTCAATCGTGCTGTGGTCACTGTTGGAAAAGGGTTCTTTTATTTGTAGTCTGTAAATTGAGTGTAAGTTGTTGCAGAAGATGAGATCAAGACAATTGCTGAGTCTAGTATTGTCTGTTACTAGTTGATCTATCCCTAGATTGGTAATAGCATTGTAAAGGGTTGAATGTATGGGTTCAGTTGTACATTCGTTTAGGGTCCAGTTTATATGAGGTAGGTTTAGGTCACCAAGAAATATAAGAGGATGTGGGTAGGAGGCTGCCCACGTTAGTAGTGAGGTTAGCTTGTTCGCATGTGTCATGTTGTAATCAGGAGCTCTATAACATAGTAGGAAGTGAAGTGTGGTATTTAAGGTCAGTTCGCAGATGATAGTTTCTGGAAGATCG
The DNA here is from genome assembly GCA_023053685.1 of Diadophis punctatus similis. Taxonomy (NCBI): domain Eukaryota; kingdom Metazoa; phylum Chordata; class Lepidosauria; order Squamata; family Dipsadidae; genus Diadophis; species Diadophis punctatus. Next base: position 121,856,587 of record JALIGW010000002.1, read on the forward strand.
AGTTCATGTTTAATTTGCACCTTTTTTAGGTTCAGTGATTTCTTATAGAAGATTGCAACTCCACCTCCTCTACGGGTTTCGCGATCAGATCGGTAAACATGATATTCTCTTACTGTGATAATGGAGTCGGGGAGGGATGCGTTTAGCCATGTTTCACAGACAAATATAATGTCGAATTTAGCAGTTTTTAGTAAGAGAAGGAGTTCAGGTATTTTGTTAACGATGCTTCTTGAATTCATTAGTTTACATTTAAGATTAGCAGTGGTTGATATTGAGGAAGTAAGGGGCGTGCATACCTAGTTTTGGTTTATGGGGGGTTGGTTTTGGTTGAAGGTGGATTGGAAGTTTGGATTGTTTTGGGTGATGATGGTTTGAATGCTTATGTGGATGTTGATTGATTGGGTTGGTTACTGTTTTACAGTTTTTATGGATTTTATATCTCTCATTTTTTAAATCTCTGAAGGTCACCGTGGAGTTGACAAACATATAAATGCCATAAACAAATAAAAAGTGCACTTGTGTTGCTGGCCAGCAGATGGCAACAGACAACCATATTCTTTCAGAAGCTGTTTCCAAGCAATATCTACTCTCAGCAGATGAGAGAAACATATGCAGAGCAGCTCACAATTAGGAAACCAATCCATTATTTTTCAAAACACTATTTCAAAACACTATTAGTCAACACTGTCATTCTCTTGTTGGGATTTGAAGAGAGAAACAGTTTTCCACTGTTATTGTTCATGGTTTACGCTACAGCTCTCTCCTCTCAGGAAATGTTTAAGTGCAGTGGATAAACCATTTCCTGCTCCAGAGATGCATTTCTTATCTATTTGATCTGCAGTATATACAATCCATGAGAAAATAGTAGCTAGTGTTGAAATAATGGCAATAATAACGACTCCACTTTAGCCAGCCTTAAACTGGAAGATTTTGTTCTTCTCAAGCCCCGATGGGCACACTTGTTCTACTATGCCAATATGTATCCATGGGGCTATTCCTTATCAAGGTAAACATTAAGCAAAGGGCAGGAAAAGAGAAAGAAATAGCAAGTACTCCAGATTAAAGGCATAATACAGGTGGCCCTCCATTTTCCATCACAAGTGAGCCCAAAGTTTCTGTTGCTAATAGTCACATCCTCATTCAACATGCCCTGATTATCAGCACAAGTGTTCCCTATATACGAAGGTGAGTCAAAACGTAATGCCATTTTCTTTAGGACAGGTATAATTACCAACACAGGAACATGTAGCATACATCAAAATGAAGCTGGTCCTCTGTGGATCACATCCCTACTTCTCAACATAGTCACCGTTTCTCTCAATAGCAATGTTCCACCTTTGAATGAGAGCATGTATCCCTGCCTGGAAAAATTCTGTTGACTGTTCTTTGAGCCACTTCTTCACTGCAGTTTTCACTTCCTCGTCACTGGAATAATAATCCTCCATACTCACCAGATTTAGCGCTTTCAGACTATCATCTCTTCGTCCCCATGAAAGAGGGTTTGAGAGGCAAACATTATTCCAGTGATGAGGAAGTGAAAACTGCAGTGAAGAAGTGGCTCAAAGAACAGTCAACAGAATTTTTCCAGGCAGGGATACATGCTCTCATTCAAAGGTGGAACATTGCTATTGAGAGAAACGGTGACTATGTTGAGAAGTAGGGATGTGATCCACAGAGGACCAGCTTCATTTTGATGTATGCTACATGTTCCTGTGTTGGTAATTATACCTGTCCTAAAGAAAATGGCATTACGTTTTGACTCACCCATCATGACACCATTCCATGAGGGAGATGGGTGTTTAAAAAATGAGAAATAAATAATAAATAACCAAGAGGACATTCTACACTATTGCTTTACAGCAGGGGCGGGTTCCTAATTTTTTTACTACCACTCTGTGGGTGTGGCTTATTTTGTGGGTGTGGCTTGCCAGCCATGTGGCTGGGTGGGCATGGCTTCTCGGACGGCTGAAGGGAGGGGAACTGAGATAGGTCCTGCAGCCCATTCCCCCTCCCCTCAGCAGCTCGAGAAGCCTCAAATGTGCAAAAATGCCTAGGATCATCACTGCACGTTCGTGGCTTCTCGGACTGCTAAAGGGAGAGGAATGGAGATAGCTCCTGCCGCCCATTCTTTCAGTGTCTCACACGCTCCCTCAGCCATCCTCCCCTGCTTGGACTCACCGTGGGGTAGGAAGGCAGCGCATGCGCAGTGCTGGAAGCTCGGCTTCTGGGCATGCGCAGAAGAAATTTTTTTTTAAAAAATGGCAGCGCCCAGGCACTGGCAATTGACCACACAGGTACTATGACGTCACCAGCGGGCAGCTACCGGTGCTATAGAGTGGACCGCACCGGTAGAAACCCACCACTGCTTTACAGCCATTTTCTGCAACTTATACTTCATTCATCAACCCAATACCATGTTCAGGCTAAACAGACCATAATCCAAGCCTGTTTGGTTTAACATACTGTATGCTTTCCTTTAAAAATCAATGTTTTCTTCCACTCAAACATTTCTCAACGACCTGCTGAGCAGCAAAAATTGGTTCTGTGCATCCCAGCTTGAGATAAAGCTACACTGCACTACCCAAATTTTGTTCACTGTCAGCTCTCACACCCCTTCAATCAGCAGGTCACCAAACAGCTTCCCATGCATACTTCATAAATGACTCCCTTGTAGTTTTTGCATTCAATCTTGTTACCCTTCCCCTTGTAAATGGGAACCATGTTTTTTTTTTAAAAATCAGACATTTCTTCGATTATACAGTTCGTACCTGCAACATTATTATTTTCCAACATTCTCACAGCTCTTACAACTCTCCTTTCCAGTTCTCCTCTTCTGCAAATTACTACTATTATTCCCCTTTTAATCTTAACTGTTCCTTGCTGTCTTGGAGTATGGGTGGTCCTTGACTTTCATTTAGCGACCATTCGAAGTTACGATGGCACTGAAAAAAGTGACTTACAACCAGTCCTCGCACTTACAACTGTTGTAGCATCCCCACGGTCACATGATCCAAATTTGGGCGCTTGGCACCGGCGTATGTTTAAGATGGTTGCAGCGTCCTGAGGGTCACATGATCACCATTGGAGACCTTCCCAGCTGGCTTCCAACAAGCAAAGTCAATGGAGAAGCCAGATTTAATTAACGACTACAAGATTCACTTAACAATTGCAGCGATTTGCTTAATAACCATTGTAAAAAGGTAATAGAATTGGGCACGACTCCCTTAACAACCACATCGCCTAGCAGCAGAAATTCTGTTCTCAATTGTGGTCATAGGTCAAGGACTATCTGCACATTCTTTGTAATTATTTCTCTCTCTCTATGCATATTACACAATGTCTTCCTTTCACTTCCTTTCCTATTCTGCAGCAATTATCATTAGCCTTTAGATCCCTTCTTTCTACTACTTAAATGATGCCGAATGCATGAACTGATGGAGCAACATCACACTCTTTAGTGGTATTCTAGAATGATTCCTCTCTCTGCTGTACACCAGGGGTGAAATCCTGCCGGTTCGCTCTTACCTGTTGGTCGTTGCACAGCCCAACAACCTGGTGGCGTTCGCAGCGTGGGGCTTCCCCCGCCCGCTTCCCCCACCCACCTGTACGCCGGCATCTGAGTTCTTTTGCCCTCTGCGCAAGCAGAACGCTTTGCGCATGCGCAGAGGGCAAAAGAACTCAGATGCCGGTGTACAGGCGGGCGGGGGAAACAGGCGGGGGAAGCCCCGCGCTGCGAACGCCACCAGGTTGTTGGGCTGTGCAGCGACCAACAGGTAAGAGCGAACAGGGAGGATTTCACCCCTGCTGTACACATATATCTAGCCAATCCCCTATAGCCAGGGGTGGATTCCTCCCTGTTCGGACCAGTTCACCTGAACCAGTAGCGACCCACTGATGACATCACGATGATATCACTGACCCGGTTTGGTCGGTGCTGGTCTGTGGGTGCTGCAAACTTTTTAAAACAAATTTGATTTTTTAAAAAAAAAATAAATTTTTTTTCTTCTGAGCATGCACAGAAGCCGAGTTTCCGGCACTGTGCATGCGGTCACCATCTTGTTTTTGGCTTTTAAAAAAAATTTTTTTTAATTTTTTCGATTTATTTTATTTTATTTTTCTTCTGAGCATGCGCAGAAGCCAAGTTTCCGGCACTGTGCATGTGGTCGCCATCTTGTTTTTGGCTTAAAAAAATCTTTTTGGATTTTTTGGCACTGCGCATGCGCACGTGTCCACAAGGCGCACCCACGTGGCGTGGGAGGAAGCGAACTGGCAGTGAGGCAAGTTAGAACCCACCCCTGCCTATAGCAGGGGTACAGCAGGGCTTCCCAACCCCTGGTCCGTGGACCAGTACCTGGCCACAGCATGCCAGAAATGGTCTGTGCAAACAAGCAAAGCCCCATCCACTTGTGATGCAGGCAGCACACAAAACCACGTCCCCTCCGGTCCACGGTAAAACCTCTCTCCACGGAACCAGTCGCTGGTGCTCAAAAGGTTGGAGGCCATTGCCCTACAGCTAGAGCATCTACTATTCTACTCCAGGTTCTGCAATTCTTGTGGGAGATGCATCTTCCAATGAGAAAGTCCTTTTTCTCCTCTGCTATTCCCATTCCCTATTGGCCCTTTCCCTCTAGTCCTTTCTTGAAAAAAAGGCATGGGTAGGTAAATGCAGATTCTTTGTAGTTCCACTTATCACAATCTACACACTGAATGACAACAAGAGATCCAACAGGGTAGGACTCCAATTCTTTATATTACAGATGATTTTCAATGCTGTCCCCTGGCAACATATCCTGTTTCCAATTATTAGTGTATTCTTTATATTATAAGTAAGCGAAGGTCCTTCAATCTCATCTCAGTATTGCTTGGTACTCAAGCGGCTTTCAGAATAGCACATTTTTAGGGGCAAATGGAGGCTGAATACTCAGTAAAACTTTGAAGGAGTGCTTCTTTTTATACCTTTGCAGTCCTGCACTGGTCATCGGTATCCTTGCTCATATGTCCTTGAAGATGGATACATTTGAATGACCAGTTTTGCCTTCTTCAGCAAATTCCACCAGATGCGTATTCTATTAAACTTCCATCACCAATCTAACCCTTTGTAAAACAAATAAATAAATGCTCTCAGCATCTCAATTTTCTGTTTGTTTTACTAGACTTAAGTGCTGTTCCAGTCATGTCTGACTCTGAGTCGCTTACAGATTTCCAGAAAAGATTACAACATTAACAACATAAACATGACTGTTTTAATCTGTTTAAGTTTTATTCAGGGGTGAAATCCTCCCGGTTTGCTCTTACCTGTTGGTCGCCGCAGAGCCGATGGAGCTGTTGGCGTTCGCGGCATGGGGCTGCCCCCGCCCGCTTCCCCCGCCCTCCTGGATGCCACCATTTGAGTTCTTTTGCCCTCTGCGCATGCACAAAGCGTTCTGCATGTGCAGAGGGCAAAATAACTCAAATGGTGGCATCCAGGCGGGCAGGGGAAGTGGGCGGGGGCAGCCCCATGCCGTGACCACCACCGGCTCCATTGGCTCTGCAGCGACCGACAGGTAAGAGCAAACCGGGAGGATTTCACCCCTGGTTTTATTGGACTTTAAACTGCCCAGAGACTTGTGACAACGAGATGGGCAGCAAATAAATGTAATAAACAAACACAAATACAACAATATAATATATAACATCTCAAGGAATCCTAACACACTTATAGTCCAGGAAAAACCAAGAAGATACATTGAGTCAAGAATTTAATGTTGTTGTTGTTTTTAAAAAGACAGTGTTGGGGAAGGGAGGCAGAAGCTGAGAAGACTAAATCCCAGGATCTCTGCAGATGACATCTAAGGGTCAAGGCTTCAAACATGTCATCCCAAGTCAAGATATATAATTGACTAACATCTGCAAAGCGAGGATATTAATACTGTTTCAGTAGATAACTTCAACTAATGGCTTCATGTTCAGAGGTGGATTTCAGCAGGTTCTGAACAGTTCCAGAGAACCGGTAGTGGAAATTTTGAGTAGTTCGGAGAACTGGTAAATACCACCTCTGACTGGCCCCGCCCCCATTTATTCTCTGCCTCCCGAGTCCCAGCTGATCGGGAGGAAATGGGGATTTTGCAGTAACCTTCCCTTGGAGTGGGGTGGGAATGGAGCACAGCACAGCACAGCACAGCACAGCACAGCACAGCACAGAACAGAACAGAACAGAACAGAACAGAACAGAACAGAACAGTTTATTTGGCCAAGTGTTTTTAGACACACAAAGAATTTGTCTCCGATGCAGTAGCTCTCAGCAAACATAATCTAAAAGTGGTAAGATCAGGTGGCAGTTCAGCCCCCCAAAACACATTTATTGTCAGTTTGGGGCTGTTGAATTGGACACAAATTTTGTTAATCCACATTCCTTATTATTAGCCAAAGGCTGTGATGAAAAGCAGTGGTGGGCTGCTGCCAGTTCGTACCGGTTCAGGTGAACCGGTAGTTGCGACCTCCGGGTGGCCGCCGACCCGCCAGGGCACAATCCCATCCTATATTGCTGTGTTGTTTGACGCCGCACGCATGTGTGGATGGCGCACATGAGTGAATTCCCGTGTTTTGTGATGCCGCGCGTATGCATGCGCTCACATTTCTGGTGCTGGGCGAACCGGTTGTTACGGTATGCGACGCCCACCTCGGGATGAAGAGTATTAATCTAGGGTAGGGTTAGACAGCATTCTAGATATTTCCATAAGGGTAGAAAAATTGCCTCCAAAAGACTTGAATTAGAAAGATGTTGGGCAGAGGGTATGAATTGTAGGCAGCCTTGGACAATGTATCCCCTCCCCTTCGATATTGGTAATAAAAAGGTGTTGGAAGAAATGTCCATCTGGATTCAGTTTCAAATGGCAGAAAGCCACTCGAAACATGGAGGGATTGGAAAGATGGTTTTAATGGTTAAGAGCCGAGGTGGCGCAGTGGTTAGAGTGCAGCACTGCAGGCTACTTCAGCTGACTGTGATCCGCAGGTCAGTGGTTCAAATCTCACCGGCTCAAGGTTGACTCAGCCTTCCATCCTTCCGAGGTAGGTAAAATGGTAGGTAGGACCCAGATTGTTGGGGGCAATATAAATATACATTGCTTACTGGTGTAAACCACTTAGAGAGTGCTTGCACTGTGAGGCAGTATATAAATCTCACAAATAAATAAATAAATAAATAAGCAGGACCACCAAGCACATGGGTGATTCTGGGTAGCTGATCACATGGAAGAGAGAGAGAGATATTTATACCCTCTCTTGCACCTTGCCCTTATTTGACTGGTTGTCAGACTCCCAGGGGCTATGCAGGGGTAACTTTGTAGGCTGTCTTGAGTCCCAGGCTTGGTTGAACCTTGCTGGGTGATGCAATCTCATCAGGTGCCATGTGGTGAGTTCTGTTGCTAGATGGGTAGAGGGCTAATCCTATTATGTCCTGAGGATGAAGGTCTTTTGTTTTGTAAATAAATTGGCCCAGTCTTTTGTCTTGTAGAGAGCTGGGACTGAGTTTCTGCCTTAAGGTTTCTATTTCTCTTTTAGGGGAAATATTCTGCCTTTTTAATATTTTCCTAAGATATTTTATTCTTCTAGGAGAGAGGTGGGTGCTAGCTTTCTACAAAGATTAAACCAATCTGAGTGTCTTAAGTTAAAATTATGTTTCAAATACATGGAGCTTACTTCTACATAAACACTATTAGAATCTAAACAGAACTTTACTCGTGGGCATGTGTGTGTGTGTGTGTGTGTGTGTGTGTGTGTGTGTGTGTGTGTGTGTGTGTGTGTATGCATCTAGCCAGATCCATTCTATATGCTATGCAAGCAAAATTATATTTCCTACTCTGCTTATTATGCCTTGGATACATCAACCTATGATTTCATAAATAAAAAAGGTTTATATTAAGGTGACCAGACGTCCCGATTTTGGCGGGACAGACCCGCTTTTTCATGATTTGTCCCGCGTCCCGCCCGTCCTCTAAAAAGTCCCGATTTTTTGAAAGAATGCACGACTAGGGCATTCTTTCAAAAAATCGGCCTGAAAGGGCGGCGTGCGAGATTGGGGGGAGGAGTTAAACTTTTGGCGGGCACTGGAGGGCGGTGAAGAGGCGCCTGATGCAGCCCCATCCTCTCGAAACGGCCGGCATCGCGGTGGGCGGGGCGGCCCGAGCGAAGGAATCGCATCCAAGATGGCCCTCGGGCCGGCGCTGGCTCAGCCGGCTGGGGCCGCTGCCGCAGCCTTCCCGCCGCCGGGGCAGCCGGGACTGGGGGTCCAGCCGCAGGGGCAGTAGCAGCAGCAGCAGCAGGCCTCTCAGCTCGGGCCGGCCGTGGGCGGCGTTGGCGGCGGGCGGGCGTCCCGCGTTGACTCCGGCGGCGGCGGCTGGAAGCTGGCGGAAGAGGCGGTGTGAAATTCAGAGCCGGCTCTTCCGCCAGCTTCCAGCCGCTGCCGCCAGAGTCAACGCGGGACGCCCGCCCGCCGCCAACGCCGCCCACGGCCGGCCCGAGCTGAGAGGCCTGTTGCTGCTGCTGCTGCTGCTGCCCCTGCGGCTGGGCCCCCAGTCCCGGCTGCCCCGGCGGCGGGAAGGCTGCGGCGGCGGCCCCAGCCAGCTGAGCCAGCGCCGGCCCAAGCTCAGAAGCCTGCTGCTGCTGCTGCTGCCCCTGCGGCTGGGCCCAACCTGGCCGTCCTCGAGTGCCTGCAGGACGTGCGCAAGGTCAGCGGGCGGCGCGGGACCCCCGGGCGGGTGGGGGGGGAGGAGGAGAGCCAAGAGACGCTGGGGCTGCTCCCCTTCCCAAGCCAGCCCAAGCCACTGCCGGCTCCCGAAGGGCCTCCCGCCTCCCCCCCCCACCTGGATGCCGACATTAGCAGTCTTTTGCCCTTTGCGCATGCGCAGCGTTCTGCGCATGCGCAGAGGGCAAAACTCAAATTGCGGCGTCCAGGCGGCCCCGACCCCGTCGGGGTCCCACCTAAAAAAAAATCTGGTCACTTTAGTTTATATAGGTTAATGGAATTGAGACATGCATTTAATAGACCTTACAGTAGCAGATTTGGGATATGGGAAAAAAAGAAATGGATAGAAAAATTATATCATCCTTAGAAGAGTAGGGGGAGACAAAACATTATGAAATAATTGACTTCTCATATTTGAAGGGCTTTTATGTAGAAGATGGAGCAGAATTCTGATTCTCCCTAGTTGTTCCAGATGTTTAAGCAGTAGCTGAATGGCCATCTGCCTTGGAGTATGCTAGAAATGTAGATCTTCAAAGTCTCTTCTAACCCTTCCATATTATAATTCTATGAGTGGTAGCAGGGAAGGGGCAAGTATCCATACACAGATTTTACAAATTCAGGTGAGGCGCTTTATGTGTGCAACCAAATGTCCACTAATCACATTTATGGAGTCAATCAGCCAGAGATCCCTACATATACATGGTTAAAGTTCAAACAAATTCTATGTTATAGGATACTCTGGAACTACAATACATCTGATATTTCTTAAAATGGTGTAATTTCTTTCTAGATTCTGAGTTACAACTTCTTGCTGAGTGTCTGACATTTGATAGTTACGTTTAAGATGTCCTACTATAAGAGTTACTTGGAAATTCACAGATTTGCCCAGAAGCTTATATATGAAAGATTTGTTAAATCAACTCAGCTCATGTAATTGGAGAAAAATATATATCCTTCTGTCTTGAATTACATGGAGCATCCCAAGAACTGCTTATTTCTGAAATGTTTTGAACCTCAAATCCTTGGATCTTTGGTTAACAAATCCAGCTGTTCACAGCTGTTCTTTCAATCTCATTTACTTCATTGTTTTCTGAAAACAATGAGGCAATCAAAAAGCAAAATAGACTTATGCAGACAAAATATTTTTTTTTAAAGAAGAGAAAGAGTCCCAAGTGTCAAGCTTTTAAACATTCTCACTGAAATCAAAATCAATGGAAAATAAATCAAGCTTGGACGCAAACAGGAAATTGAAAAATTACATCAATGAAAAAGGCAGAAATACAGACGTCATTTGGCTGTAGCTACTGCAGGGTAAAGATTTTATCATGCTTTAGAAAGAATTAAAATAATTAGGTTTCAGTTTGCAAACCGCAGGATTTTCATATGAGCTGGTTTTTGCAGTTATGAAAAACAGATGGCCTCAAAAGACTTTATTTTTAATAATTTTGAAAGTTACTTTCCTAAAGTGCAAAATACTTTTTATCTTTTTGCAAAAATTCTACAGAGCAAATCAGGCAATGCCCCCTTTATATTTCATGGCGACATTACAGTATGTTACATTTTTGTTATTATTTTTTGTGATAAATAGGTTTTTGTGAACACATTGGCTTCAACTGGATCCATCGTAAAGAGATTTAGAATTTATTAAAAATTAACAAATTATACACTTTAGATACACCCCCCTTTTGCTAATGAAAATGTCATAATACTGAAATAGGTTTATTTACTCTCGAAGTTTATACAGTATAATGGTTAACAGAATTACTTTTTACATGCTGATGGTTGTAAATATTTGTGCCTCATTTCT